>QRFJ01007250.1:0-39800 GCA_006176705.1 Cocos nucifera
TCGAACCATATCCAATTATAGTCCGATTTTCTCCGTTCTGAGATCCCGTTGAGTTGAGGTATTCCTGGTGGAGTCCATTTGAGAACTATGCCATTTTTCTTGAGATAGTCTAGGAATTTTTGGCTAAGGTATTCACGCTCAACGATCTGATCGAAGAACCGTAATGGATTTTTCAGTTTATTTTTCTACTTCATGTCTGAATTCTTTGAACTTTTCAAAAGCTTCAAACTTGTATCTTATAAGATACACGTACCCATACCAAGATAGATCATCGATAAAGGTAATGAAGTAGACAAAATTGCCTCTAGCTGGCACATAAAATGGGCCACACACATCAGTATGTACTAGAGGCAAGGAGATCTTGGCCCTTTCCCCATGTCCCACAAAAAGAAGTTTGGTCATTTTGCCTTGAAGACAAGATTCACAAGTTGGATATGACTCAAAAGTCAATGGACTCAATAGTCCATTTTTCTCCAATTTGTTGATCTTATCTTCTGCTATATGACCTAATCTCAGTGTGCCACTAGATATCTGTCATTTGGACTATCGTTAGGTCATTTGGCATTCACGTTTTGCTCGATAGTTAGAATAGGTACATCAATATGTAGCTGATAAAGACGTTTAATAAGAAAATTATTTATAATTTTATTTCTTTCATAAAGAATGTTTATAATGGTCCTTAAAGAAGGTAAATCACATAACCTTCTAGTGCTAAGCATGAAACAGAAATCAAATTCTTGCTAGCTGCGGGCACATAAATAGTAGTCATTCAAACTAAAGTCTAAATCAGATGGTAATCAGAAGAGGGTATGTTTCCACCACTGCAGCAACTCTTGCTCCATTACCGATGCATAGGATCATGTCTCCATCCCTCAGCCTCCTGCTATCCTCAAGACCCTGCATGGAAGTGCACAGATGAGCACTAGAACCAGAGTCAAGCACCCAACTGGATGCAGAAGAAATCGTAAGGTTAGACTCAATAACGAGCATACCTCCAGAAGGACCTTCCTTCTTGTTCTTCAGGGTGGCCAGGTAAGTAGGGCAGTTCGCTTCCAAGTGGCCGTCGCTGTTGCAATGGAAACACTTTTCCTTTGACAGCGGCCTTTCATTTCTTCGGCTCTGCCTTCTTCTTCTTTCCTCCTTCCACCTTTCTGCTTTTTCGCAGACTTCTTTTTCTTTCCATAAGACTTTCTTTTGGAAGAAGTCCATTCCATAGCAAGAACTGAGCCTTTAGAACCTTTCATAGAAAGCTCAGCGGTGACCAGCATATTCATTAATTCGGCCAAGGAATTTTGAAGTTTATGCATGTGGTAATTCATGATGAATTGCCCATATGCATCAGTCAAGGATTGCAGAATAATATCGTTCTGCAGATCCAAGTCTAACTTCACACCGAGCTTCTCAAGCTCTTCCATGTCCTTGATCATTCATCAGACAGTGATCTTGGACTGACTGCCCATCATGCATCTTAGCCTTAAAAAGTCATTTTCGTGACTTGATACTTGGCTGCGCGACTCTGTTCACCAAACATCTCCTGCAGGTGAGCCAACATTTGGCGAGCAGTCCCGATATCTTCATGTTGGCGCTGGAGCTCATCAGACATCGAGCCCAACATGTAATATCTGGCCTTATTATCTTCGTCTATCCATTTTTCCAGAGATGCTCTCTGTTCAAGTGGATGGACGGGCTGGTAAGGTGGGAGGGTCCTGGTCCAATACATGGGTTAACTTCTCAGAAACCCAAAATAATTTTGTAGTTCCTGAGCCAATCTTTATAATTGGGTCCAGTCAGTCTATGTGTGTCCAGGATACGTGCCTAATGGGTTGGACGCAGACATTTTCCTGTAGAGAGTCAAAGATTCTAGTTAGATACTGTAATTATGACTTGACCAATTTATTTAGGAATTTTATTTTTAAACAAATTAGCTCCCACTATTTTCTCGGATCCCTACACTCCCTCTGTAGAGATGCAAAAATCTCCATGATTAATGATTTCTAGTGGGTGGTGCGGTCTCACCAACTGACTCATCACCTCACCTAACAGTTATTGGTGATGGGTTAGCCAATGAGTGAACAACTCTTGTTCAATGATTCTCTAATCATGGTGCACCCAAACTTGGTCTCTAATTCATGAATCTCACCGTATCCAAATATTGATCCACTCCTTAGTTAAGTCAGACCCACCATTTGCATAGACTGGGATTCCTAATTGAGTCTCTCACCGTATCCAAAATATTGAGCCCAACTCATCCTCCAGCCCATAGCATCCAATGCCTAATAGACATGGTTGCATCTTTCGGTGCAACTGAGCCACTGTATCCAGCCGAGAACAATCAACCCCGGGAAGGGCCCGCACATCTACAATGGTGGAAGACCTCAGACTTAATCTTTTCTTAGGGAGAATTGATTCAGGTCTCATTAAACTAGACTTGTCATAGTCATAACAATTATGACTAACCTAGTGGCATGGGTTAGCTCGGATTATTGACCACCTCAGATCAGAACTGTGTCAACAGATATGGCCAGGTAAGTGAGACCGGTGGAAGGAATATGCCATTAACTCGTACAAGAATGCATTCAGGTCGAGTAGCTTCCAATTAAAAACCAGTCGGTCGTATGTGCCAAACTTACCTTAGACACCAAATTGTTGAGTCAGAACCAATTGGGTTAGCCTACAATCCAGACTCTAACCTCTGAGCCTAATTAGGTCTTGCTTGATCGTGACTCGATCTTGACCCAGACTTAATCCTATTAGGCTGGTCAATTTAAGCATTGTTGATCCCATCTAACCAACTCTTGATTCGGTTTGATCAACCGCTTAGACCTAATTGAGCTACCCAAGCCCGAACCCAGTATTATGAATATGTCTTAGATCTAAAATTCTCAATTTTAGACCTAATTAATATTTCCATAATCTTAATTTTTAATTAAGTAGGGTTCATAAACAAAATATGCACAATAAATCCTAGGGTTTCAGGATCTAGGGTTTTGCAGAAAGTAAGTTTTGGGTTTCTGATTAAGGACGAACACGCAGCACCCCTACACATCATAAGAACACCCCATCGAATGGGAAGGAGAGGGCCTTTAAACCCTTCTTCATTCTTATGACCGGACGGCCAAGAGGAATGCCTTAATCAGGAACATGTAATACTACAAAATAGTTTTAGATCTATATCATATATCTCATATACAAATTAGATCTAATCATGGCATATTTTGCATACATCTCATGTATCGAATCATGCATATTTTTCAGATCTAAATTATCTCATAATAATCTAAAAAATTAGATTTAAATTGATCTTAATCAAAATAAATTCTAATCTAGACAATTATGTAGAACTATTCTACAACTAGTCTAGACATGCATCAATCATATCTCATATGATGTTTAAAATTAAATAATTTTTATTTACTATTTTTTAGATGTTATTATAATAATTATAATATCAAAAAATAGTAAATAAATAGATCTAAAATATGATTTAATCAAATTAAATTAAAAACATGCAAGACTATTCTATAGAACTATTCTATTTTAGAACTAGTCATGCATATTTTCTAATCTTAGATCCAAATCATTTAATTTTAATTTTTTCTGATTTTAGATCTGATCACATCTCATGTGACATCTAAAATCACTTATTTTTTAATTAAAATAAATTTAAAATTCAGATCTAAATACTTTTAGAACCTTGGCTCTGATACCAGTTGAAGGGAAAATCCTGATTTCTCGGACCAGGTTCGTTCAGATCTGATCGGATCAAGAGATATATTTCAAAAATTTTTTTCTTTGATCTAAATTAGATCTGAGATATTTTAGATCTAATTTTATTATTCTAATAATTAAAATAAAATATAGATAAATTAAATCAAATTTAATTTATCTTGATGTAGGGTAATCCTATTACCCGTTGATGATCCTGTAAGCAGCGGAAGGTTCTGGATCTAGCCACGCAAGTGCCTGGCCTCTACCGGTATCCACTTAGGTTGGATCTAGAGATCCTCTTCTTCTCTATCACATCTCCAAAAATTAGATCTGGATCTGATCTGGAGGATCTTCAAAATACCTTTTCGAAGATCAGCAGTTGTCCTTTGCAGCAGCGCAGCCTTCTAGCTTTTGTCGCCTTTCTCTCATCTGGATTGCACCAACTTGGATCCCAAACTACTTTGGGCATGGAGAGGAGAGGGAGAAGATAGGTTTGGCATGGAGAGAGGAGGAGAGGCAGCCTTGGGGCATGGAGAATTGTATTTTTAGATGCACTTTGAGTTGGGCGCAGGGTCTTATTTATAGACTATGCGTGATCCAACTCCTCTTCTTCCCAACCAATCACAACCCTTTGTGAAATCAGATCTAAATCTGATTGGTGGGAATAGAGTCCCCTGGATTCCTCCTTAGAGGGTGCCTAAGACCAGTCAAACTTGGATTCTTAGGAGAACTCTAATTGGAATCCAAAAAGGAGATGGAGTCCCTGTCCAACAGGGACTCCTGGGCGCCTCCAACTTGGGCACACGCCAAGGGTGGCGTGCGCCCTCCTCCTTGCTAGGTTCTGGTAGGGGGACAAGCCCCCACCAGCTCTCCAATAGGTGCATGACATGTGGACAAGAAGTCAAAGTATCAATGGTCAACATTTGACCAGTCAAAGGTCAGACTTTTGACCAAAGTCAAAGAACAAGAAATGGCAGGTGACCAAAAATGGCAGGTAATTGTCTTACAAAATAAGACAACCCTTTTCTGACTTGGACAACCTCCTAGTCAGACCATATGAAGGCCTCTGATTGAGCACAAACTCCTTTGGCTCAGTCAGGACAACTTATTTATGATAGTAAAAGAAGAACGTTAGGTTCAATCGAGTGCTAGCACGATTTCCTTGAACCTAATTGAATCTCATTCAGATCAATTGAACTAGATCAGTTCAATTGATGATCACCAGATTCAAACCCTTGTTTGTGTGACCCAGTTAGGTTCAGTTCTGTATGGTAATGGGATATGTCATGATCTCTATCATCGACATCATCGAAACTCCTTTCGATGGATCAGAACTCTTCTGATTCGAACAGCTAGAATGATCGATCATCTAAATCATTCTAATTGCTCCCAAAATCCACCAGTGACACCTAGCAGTATATGGTGGCAACCCATCAGAGCTGAATGCGAACCTCTTGGTGCAGCTACCTGTGTGATTAAGTTCTTCTATCTTGAGCCCCGATCAGATTAGGGTTAAGGTGAACTCGTCAAACCCTAGTTTCTGTCATATGATGTAATCATTCGATTCAAGTCCGATGTGAAAATCTAAATAGAAACTCTTTCTATTATTTCACTCTGCCATGGCCATGGGCTTCTGGACTTGATTCTCATGATCATCATAGGGCTGCTCCTCTACCACCGAGGTAGATAGATTCCATCTTGATGCAATCCAGTTCCTACAATGAACATGCTATAGCCAACATACACCTCAGGGATTCCATATGGCTAGGAGACCGAGTAATGGTGTAGTCAAACTATAACACCCTCAAGGTGAACTATCGATGCACCTCAGGTCAAAGAACCAGACACACTACTGCAGCATCGAGTCAGTCATTGACGAGAAGGTAGACTTCCTAATGACTACTCGAGGTGGTCACGCTCAGTGCCCTCGTTCTCTAACGAGTACCTGTACTCTCGCTTCGGTGTCTCCACACCATAGACTCAAGACTCATCTACTAAAGAGAAGCGATTGTACACCAACCTTTCGGATCAATCACCATCCTCGTGATGATCCTATGGTCGGGACCATTTTATGAGTTAAAAATGATTATTCATGTCTTAAATTTTCAACTCCTGAAAATATGAATTATCATTATCATTAACTCAAAGGATATATCACAGACACTAAATACACATATGTGATAGAAAATATCCCATTTTATTGATAATAGTCAAAATTATAATTTTGCCCCTAGAAGTGTATTACAAGTGTCAGCCAATTCTGGCTTCTAGGGCACATATATCTAACAATTATATGCCTAAGATCATTAAAAATATTGTATCTATACTCTTATTATTAAAACAAGGTTATAGTCTTGATGTAACGAGCAATGATTGCTCGATCAAATATTCTAATGAAATAATATGTTCTGGCATTTTTAATATTGGCTTGTAGACTCTATGCTTGGATGACAATATTTTTCATATTGATGAAAATAGAAAATGTAGGAGAAAAGACATAAATAATACTTTAGTTTGGTATTGTCGACTTGATCATATTAGTGAGATCGGGATTAACAAGCTATACAAAGAAAAGTTCTTTGATCCTTATTATTTGGGATAAACCTGCTCCCACCAAAGTTTGGCTAAATGTCTAGTCTCAGAGCTATCTCGGCCATCCTTCTATCATTGGATCCCCTTTGGATGAACTTGAACAATGAGAGTGGCTCCCTAGGCAGTTAGCCAGGCCAGCTTGGGAGCCAATCGAACTTCTTCCGGACTTCTCCTCTAGTCGGATTTCTCCACCAGTCAAACTCCTTCCAAACTTCTTCTGTAGTCAAACTCCTCCCAGACTTCTCCTCCAGTCAGACTTCTCCACCAGTCAAACTCTTTCTCGACTTCTCCTGCAGTCAAACTCCTATCAGACTTCTTCTCCAGCCGAACTTCTCCTATAGTTGAACTCCTTCCGAACTTCTCCTCCAGTCGGACTTCTCCGCTAGTCAAACTCCTTTCGAATTTCTCCTACAGTCGAACTCTTACCAAACTTCTATAGTCAAACTCCTCCTAGACTTCTCCTCTAGCCAAACCTCTCCACCAGTCAAACTTCTCCTTCAGTCGAACTTTTCTGCCAGTCAAACTCCTTTCAGACTTCTCCTTCAGCCAGACTTCTCCACCAGTCGAATTTCTTTTAGACTTCTCCTATAGTCAAACTCCTTCTGGACCTCTCCTTTCAATTGCCTGAAGGACTCTGCTCGATCAAGCTTCTCTTAGATACTCCCAGCGGGATTCCATCCATACCCCTTTCAGCAGCCCGAAAGAACCTCGACGCACGCCCTCGATATAGCAAGCAACAGCCTATACACAATTAATCTCAATAACCTTTGAGCTTCTTTGGAATAACAATAATTAGGAACTCTTCATCACCTATTGCTATCCTATTCGAAGATCAGCTATCAGGATCCAATGGGCTAGCACGTCATGACAACAGATACTATCCTCCATAACAAACTTTATGTGACCCCAAACGACCCACTACTAAGTGGTTGCAGCTGTCACTATCAATTTGTTATAGGCTCCACCTATTTAAAAGACCCTCTAGATATGCTTTCTTCTTGAAGCTCTCTTCTCCTTCTCGACACTCCACCACTTTCTTTCCTAAGCACTCCATTTCTATTGGCTGAAAGAGCCAATTTGATCGTTGGAGGATCTTGCCGAACCCACCACCCCCAACTTCAGGTGAGACTTATTTTCTAGGTCATTAGCGATGACCTCACCCTCTCTGACTCCAGCAGTGATTTCGGCATCAACCAAATTTTGCACCAAAAGTATTGACACTAGAGGAAGGGCCCTTGGGCCCTTGTTCTAAAAAGAGTGCTTGTCGATCCTGTGAGCTTTCTCCTTCAAGAGATATCTTCATTCTCTCCCTCAACCTCAAAATGCCTCCAAAGAGGATGACCACTCAATGGTCCACAGCCTCTACCACTAGACCTGAGCCAAAACCGTGAAGGAACCAGATTTAGGATTTCAGGGCTAGATCTTGAAACTTTTTCTAGATGCAGAAGACTCAAAATTAATCTAATTAATTTTAAATATCAGATAATTTCTAGATCTAAGACCATATTATATGTTTATTGCATGCCATTTAAATCTAAAATCAAAAATAAACAAGAAGGAAAGGTTGATCACATCAACCTAGATCTACTCTACATCTCATGCATGTACGAAAAAATAATAGATCAGATCTATTATCTGAGCGAGTTAAACATTCTAACTTGCTGATCTAGGCTTGAAGATGAAGTTGCAAGCCATACACATGTCTGACCTCTAGGAGTCATCCATACGAGCCCATGATCGCGATCAAAAATTCAAATGCTGGAAATCAGCATAGTATGCTAGTACTGCACTAATCTTTCCTTGATGGTTAATTAGATGCCTTCTTTCTTCTAGATTGGACTCTACCAAAGAGGAGAAGGTGGAGAAGAGGTTTTAGATGTGATACACTCTTAGAAAACCTAAGGAAGAAGGAAGGGAAGAGATGAACATAGCAACCCTAGAAGAAGACCCTTTTCTTCTTCTCTTTGCTCTCACCTAGACACCTAATTTTGTGTCTACTGAATCTGAATGCCCAGAGGTTCTCTCTCTCTATTTTTTACACACCTCAAATTCTTCTTAAAGGTCTATAATTCACAAAAATTTCAAGCCAAAATTCATTCCAAATATATATGAAAAGAAGAGTCTTTGTCTAGGTCAAATACTAGACAAGGAAAGGTCAAACAAGGCAAGTCAAGGGGCGCCTAACTCTTGGGCGCCCCCTTGCATAATTTTTTTAGGTGCCCCCTTGCATAATTTTTGGCATGTACTAACAAGGAGAGGCACACAAGAAAAGGGATTTCTCACATGGAATAAGAGAGAAATTAATTGGAAGAGGGGGTAGCACCCTTTGGGAAGAGTTTGGGTTTGTTAGGATTCTATCTCATAGAATCCAATATCAAAACAAACTCTTTCTTTGACTTGGTTTTCTACCCAATTATCATATGAGAAAGAGAGGAAGAGAGGGGCGGCATACGTGAAGATCAGGAAGAAAAGGATTTTTCATGAAAAATACCAAAAAATAGGCATGAGGGGGCGTTGGGACAAAGGTGGCGCAAGGAGGAATCCTAGTCATACTAGGATTCTATCTATAACTTGGTCAAAGTGGTTTCTTAAACCAAATTAAATCAAAACTAACTAAACCAAATTAAATTAGATTCTAACCCAATTAATGATTCAATTAAATTAGATTAAATTTAATTTAATTTTCTAATCAAATTAGAAAATTGGGTTGACCCAAGTCCGAGTTAGACTAGGACTAGTTTTTCCTTGCACTTGATTTATCCAATAAGTTAATTGGACTTGATCCAATCAAGCTCGAACTAAATTTAACTAAATTATATTTAATTAGACTTAATCTTAACTCTTTGGATTAATCAAATTAAGCCAATTAGCAATCAAATTGCTAATCAATCCTCTTGCAACACTTGCACTAGGTTAAACATCAATCATATTGAACAATTCTCAATCATTGATCAAACATTCGATCGTGTGCTCTAATGTGTGTGACCTTATAGGTCTGAACCTAAGTTGGTAGCATAGGAATAAATTTCTATACTAATCAAAGTGATCATCTAGCAATGATATCCGACGATCGGATAGGTCGAATGTATAGAACACCATCCTTAGAACCCATATGAATATAGTTTTCATATAATTCATCCCCTTGACCAAAATGCTCGTAGGACACCTCAAAGTTCAATTATCAACTCTAATTAGATTGTCCACATTATATTTCAAAATATAAAATCCATCTGATGAATTACCCTCGCCAAGGTTTTGCTATATTGAAATAAAGTGATACATTCTTCTCCAACTCTTGGAGTGGTCAATTCCATCTTGATCACACACCGACTTCATAAGTACTTGACTGTGCCCAGAAGCCTTCTATTACTGAATTAGAAATTTAGTTTGTTCGATACCAAAGCACAGTGAGTTGCTTGCAAGTCACTGAGGCGATCTCAGGTCTAAGAGATACTTATACCTATATCCCATCAAAGATATCCTCGACAGCAAAATGCTTTAGAGTTGATCATATTCAATGATGATGTATCCATACATCTCACCTGTATGCCATAACAGTATCTCCACACTCCTTGGTTAAGAAGACAACCAACCTATATGGCATACAGTGACCTATGCTCGATAGACGCTGTTGTCCTAATTAATAGCTTATTATTTGGTCATGAACTGATTTAAGGACTACTCAATAAATCCTCTCTTTATCGAAACTAAATAGTCCTAAGGACTTCATCACAAAAATGCAGATCGTTAGAAGATAAAGACTTGTGATGAAAAATATGCCAAAGTATTTTATTTATCAATGATCAATTAGATATACAAAGTAGCTCAACCGTTAATAGGCTAACGATTGGCTTTTGGAATACAATTTCCAATAACTCTCACGTGTCCTAAAGCGACTCAGCATTGTATCTAATATCCATCTTTGACTTATAGTTGTCGAACTTCTTGATTGCCAGGGCTTTAGTGAAGATCGAAAGCTGGAGTTCGTAAACCCCACAAGTTTCAGATCTGACTCACCATAAATCAACCATTGGTCCTTAGTATTTCTCAAATACTTAAGGATAGTTTTAACCACCTTCCAGTAATTTTCTCCAAGGTCAGACTGATATCTACTCACTACTCCTAGTGAGTATGCCACATCTGGTCTCGTACATGTCATTGCAAATAGGATAAACCCCACTACCGAAGCATATGGGATTCTACTCATACGCTCTCTCTCTTCAGGAGTTATCGAACAATCCTTCTTAGAAAGTGAAATTTCATGACCTATCGAAAGATAATCCTTTTTGGAATTCTCCATGCTGAACCTCAGCATAATTTCTATGTACGTGGACTGGGATATACCAAGCATCCTTTTAGATCTATCCCTATAGATCTTCATCTCTAGGATGTAGGATGCTTTACCCAAGTCCTTCATGGAGAACTATGATGACAACCAGACTTTTATTCTGTGTAGTGCGGCAACATCATTCTTGATTAAGAGAATGTCATTCATGTACAAAATAAGAAATACCACTACTGAACCATTTGCCCATTTATAAATGCAGGGTTCTTCTCCATTCTTAAAGAAGCCATATGTTTTGATCACTTTATCAAAACACATGTTCCAACTTCGAGATGCTTACTTCAATCCATAAATGTATCTCTGAATCCTGCACATCTTGGACTGATCTATGGATGTGAACCCCTCAGGTTGTATCATATACACCTCTTCGGTCAGCTCTTCATTTAGGAAAGCTATCTTCACATCCATCTGCTAGATCTCATAGTCCAAGTGGGCAGCTATTGCAAACATTATCCGAATGGATTTGAGCATTCCCACTGGGGAGAATGTCTCATTGTAGTCAATATCATAACATTGATGATACCCTTTAGCAACCAGATGGGCCTTATAGGTCTCCACCTTTTCGTCTGTGCCTCTTTTTTCTTTTGAATATCCATTTACACCTAATGGATTTAATCCCTTCAGGTGGGTCAACAAATATCCATACATCATTGATATTCATAGAATCCATTTCGAATCTCACGGCTTCTAGCCATTTCTCAGAATCAGATCTCTGCATAGCATCCATGTAAGTGATCGGGTCCTCATCATTCTCATCAAGTTTGATGGGATCACCATCCTGGATCAAGAATCTATAGTATCTATCCAGATGGCATGGTACTCTATTGGATCGCCTTAATAGTGCGGGTTCACTAGGCTTAAGATCTGATTTGATCAAATCTGACTTGAGTTCAGCATTCTGTGTCAGATTTTCTATCTATTAAACTTTATCATGTTCAACCTTAGAGGCAACAGTTCTTTCACTAAGGAATTTCTTTTCCAAAATGGTTATCCTAAGGCTGACGAACATCTTTTATTCATCGGCATGGTAGAAATAGTATCCTTTGATCTCTCTTGGGTATCCTATAAATGTGCTATTGTCAGACCTAGGTCCAAGTTTATTTGTAATTAACCATTTGACATAAGTTGGGCATCCCCAAACCTTGAGGTGTGAAACTGCAAGCTTATGTCCTGTCCATATCTCATATGAAGTTTTAACCATCGATTTACTTAGAACCTTATTTAAAAGATAGCAAGCCGATTCGAGTGCATATCCTCAGAAAGATATCGGCAAGCTGGCAAAATCCATCATGAATCGAACCATGTCTAACGTAGTCTGATTCCTCCTTTCAGATACACCATTATGCTGTGGTGTTCCTAGAGGAGTCCATTAGGAGAGAATCTCAGATATATGAGAAGCTCATAGGAATGGTATTCCCCTCCTCAGTCAGATCAAAGAGTTCTAATACTCTTTCTAGTTTATTTTTCTACTTCACTTTAGAATTATTTGAATATTTTTAAAAAATCTGACTTATGTTTCATCTGATAGACATATCCATATCTGGATATATCATCTGTGAAAGTAATAAAGTAGACATATCCACCGCTAGCACCGATGCTCATTGGTCCACATACATCAGTATGCACTAGTCCTAAGAGCTCAATGGCTTTCTCACCTTTTTCAGTAAAAGATGACTTGATCATTTTATCAAAAAGACAAGATTCATAGGTTGGAAGTGATTCACAATCACTAAGTTCGAGAATACCATCTTGAGCTAACCTGCTTATCCTATTCTTGTTTATATGACCTAGCCTACGGTGCCATAAGTAGATATCTGTTATATTATCTAATCTGGGATGTTTGCTAGTTGAATAGACTACATTAACAAATTATGATAACATATATACACCATTGTTCAATTATCCATAGAAGGCAGTAATACCATTCATAATGACATTACAAACTCATTGCTTTATTGAAATTTCATAATTGTTCATGGCCAAAAGGACTACAGAAATGATATTTAAAAATAAAACTAGGACAGAAATGACAATCACTAAGAACAATGGTATGAGATTCAAATACAAGTTTTAAAATTTCGAAAGCTAGAATTGAAACTGATCTTCCATCTCTAACGTTTAAGAATCTTTCACCTTGCTCGAATCTCCTACTGACCTGCAACCCCTGCAATAATTTATAAATATGGTAAGGGCTACCAGTATCTAATACCCAGTCAGTAATATCATAAATAGAGAAATTGCAAAGAGTTATCATATAAATATCTTGCCCAGCAATAGCTTGCTTCTTTCTCTACCTATTTGGATACAGGGAGGCATTGTACTGAGGATAGTTCCTCTTTCAGTGTCCCCACTTCTTGCAAAAGAAGCATTCAACTTGACTCTTTTTGAGCTTGATTTTCCTGGTCTGGCCCTGTATAGATGTCCTATCCTAAATTTGTACCTTCTTAACTTCTTTCTTCTTGGTCTTCTTCCCTTTTCCAAAGGGTCGAGAATGAGAAGATGAACCTCCCACTAAGTTCATCGACTCCTTATGGAGCTGGTGATCATTCTCAAAGTTCTGAAGTAACCCCAGTAACCCATGGTAGTCAACTTTAGGCTTTGTCATTCTAAAATGAGTAAGAAATGGGAGAAAGAACATGGACAACGAGTTCAGTATTGCATCCTTCCCAATCTATTTTTGCAAAGGAATGCCGAACTTGCTCAATTGCTCTATCAGCTCGATCATGTACAGTGCATGATCAGTGATAGAGGCTCCATCTTGCATTTTGGCATTGAAGATGGCACAACTAATCTTGTGCCTCTCCACATCATCGGGTGTGCCAAAGGAATCCTCCAACACTTGAAGCATGTCCTTTGGCTGAGCCATCTCAAATCTATGACTGAACTTGTCGTTCATCATAGCTAGCATAATACAGTGCACTGTGGTTCAATCACTGAGCCACTTTTGATAAGCATCTCTGACAGCTCCACGTGCATTTGTAGCTGGCTACTCAGGTGCATCATCCATTATCACATGTAGGATGCATTCATGCTCTAGGATAATCTTTAACTTTTTGTACCAGCTACTGAAGTTTGGTCCTACCAACTTGTCATTGTCCAACAATGATCGGAGCTATAGGAAAGTGGCCATATTTGCACAAAGAAAAATCATAACCTAATTAGTAATTGATTCATTAAACCTAGAGATTTGACTTTAATAAAAAGGGTCTCCCACTATTTTATTCAAATTGGTAGCCTCTACCTTCAATTTGAAGAATTATCCTAATTTCTTAGTGGGTACTGGAATCCACATAGATTGCACATGAGCCCAACATTGGTTGGCCAACCTATGTGCATCTAAGGATAGGTTCATAACCAATTAATTCTCCAAACAATTTCTAGTAATTAAATTTTGCCCCAGCTCCTGATCAGTTAGCTTTGGCCTTCTCAGAAAAGGGTCCAGTTAGGTCCAACCATTAACATGACCATACTTGACCCATCCAACCAATGAATGATCAGGCCCAACTTTGGTTGGTCCACGTGACCACTATTTAGAAAGATGTATCCAAGAGATCATATAATGAATGATAATTTCATCAACCGATAAGCACCAGGCCTTTGGGCCTCCAATGATTATCCAATTGATGGACCCATTATCATCCACTTTAATGGGAGGCTATGATCCAGTTATCATATAACTATTTTATTTTAAGGACTTAATAATTTTAGAAGATTTAATTTGAAGATGAGGGTAGGTCAGATGAATCAGCTTGTCATGATCCTCCCATTAACTTCACCAAGTCAGCTTAAGGGGGACCATTAATATGCTGGTCTAGGAGCATCTAAATCAGTCAAATTGATTTACCTAGCTGACATGGATCAGCTCGAATAGTCAAGTGATCTGATCAAAACATAATTTTATCAAGAGACCAAGTAAGTTCGATCAGTGGAAGGGTCTGCCAAAGCTTGCCTTAGACACCATAAGAAATGATCAGGTAAGCGGACTGCCAGTTAAAGACCATCGATCTGATTTACCATAGACACCAACTGATTTAATTAGTTTTAATTAGATCAACCTAATAATTCATGCTAGACCGCATAGCCAAGAATCAAGTCCATCTTGGATCTCGTTAAATACATGGACTTGACCAACTACAACTATTGTAATTGATCTAGATAATCCTTGACCTAATCTAAGATAATAATTAATTAGATTTAGTCAATTCTCTAATTAAGTCCATTCTTTAATCTAACCCTAGGTTTAACCCAATTAATCGACCTAATCTCCACTAATCCATTTAACCCAATGTGTTATGATTCGTGTCTTAGGATCTCCAATTTACAATCCCAGATCTTAATTAAACAACTTCTTAATTCTTAATTAAGTTTTTGACTAAGGGTTGGGATTCAGATTTTTTAAAATAATTTTTATATTTGTAAAATATATTTACAATATGGTTCTACTAACCAAGTTGTATGTTTGATTCATAATCAATATGCAAATAAGAAGAGCATGAAACTACTTTAGATCTAATCAAAACAAGTTCGTGTAATTGAAATAATTTCAACATCAATCAATCATAAGTCAACTTAGATCAAATATAACATATTTATGATATTTAAAATTAGATTAAAATATTTTTAATTAGATCATAAAATCTCTTAGATCTAATCTAAAATTTTATGATCAAAGTTTTAGATCAGTACGTACTAGGACAACCTTTTTACTGTAAGGAATAAACCTTACAGCAGGACAACCTTATAAGATCAGTCTGTGCAATCTAAAATTTTATTTTTAAATTTAAAACTCTTTTAAATTAAATAAATTATAAATAACATCAGATCATATCTAATAAATTTATGAATAATATTAGATCTATATGAACTAGGACAACCATTGCACTGTAAGGGATAAACTTTACAATAGGACAACCTTAAAGAAGCTCATATGATCTGAGATTTTAATTTTAGATTTAACTATCAGATTATTAATTAGATCTAATCCAAAAATAATTTAAGCATTCATCAATAATCATATAATAATTAACCTAGCTCTGATACCAATTGAAGGAATCAGATCTAGGATTTTAGGGCTAGATCTTGAAACCTTTTTTAGATTAGCAGCGAAAGACTCAAAATTAATCTAATTAATTTTAAATATTAGATAATCTCTAGATCTAAGACTATATTATATAATTATTGCATGGAATTTATATTTAAAATAAAAAATAAATAAAAAGGAAAGACTGATCACATCAACCTCGATCTACTCTACATCTAATGCATGTATAAAAAAAATAATAGATCAGATCTATTACCTAAGCAAGTTAGACATTCTAACTCACTGATCTGAGCTTGAAGATGAAGTTACAGGCTGTACACACATCCAACCTCTAGGAGTCATTCATACGAGCCAACGATCATGATCAGAAATCCAAATGCTGAAAATCGGCATAGCATGCTAGTATTGCGCTGATCTTTCTTCAATGGTTGATCAGATGCCTTCCTTCTTCTAGATTAGACTCTTCTTAAGAGGAGAAGATGGAGAAGAGGTTTTAGATGTGATACATTCTTAGAAAATCTAAGGAATAAGGAAGGAAAGAGATGAACATAGCAACCCTAGAAGAAGACCCTCTTCTTCTTCTCTTTGCTCTCACCTAGACACCTAGTTTTGTATCTATTGAATCTCAATGCCCAGAGGTTCTCTCTCCCTGATTATAAAACACCTCAATTTCTTTCTCAAAGGTCTATAACTCATAAAAATTTCAAGCCATAATTGATTCAAAATATATAGAAAAAGAAGAGTCCTTATCTAGGTCAAATACTAGACAAAGAAAGGTCAAACAGGATAGGTCAAGGGGCACCCAACGCTTGGGCACCCCCTTCCATAATTTTTGGCATGTACTAGCAAGGAGAGGTGAACAAGAAAAGTAGTTTCTCACATGGAATAAAATAGAAATTAATTGGAAGAGGGGGTGGCACCTTTTGGGAAGAGTTTGGGTTTGTTAGGATTCTCTCATAGAATCCAATATCAAAACAAACTCCTTCTTTGACTTGATCTTCTACCCAATTACCATATGAGAAAGAGAGGGAGAGAGAGGGTGAACATGAAGATCAGGAAGAAAAGGATTTTCTATGAAAAATACCAAAAAGTAGGCATGGGGGGTGTTGGGACAAAGGTGGTACAAGGAGGAATCCTAGTCTTACTAGGATTCTATCTATGACTTAGTCAAAGTGGTTTCTTAAACCAAATTAAACCAAAACCAACTCAACCAAATTAAATTAGATTCTAATTTAATTAATAATTTAATTAAATTTAATTCAATTTTTTAATCAAATTAGAAAATTAGATTGACCCAAGTCCTAGTTAGACTAGGACTAGTATTTTCTTGCACTTGACTTATCCAATAAGTCAATTGAACTTTATCCAATCAAGTTCAAAGCAAATCTAATTTAATCATATTTACCTAGACTTAATCTCAGCTCTTTGGCTTAATCAAATTAAGCTAATTAGCAATCAAATTGCTAATCAATCCTCTTGCAACACTTGAACTAGGTTTAACATCAATCGTATTGATCATTTAATCCTAGAATGATTCTCAATTATTGATCAAACATCCGATCAGATCATGAGCTCTAACGTGTATGACCTCATAGGTCTAAACCTAAGTCGGTAGTATAGGAATAAATTTTTATATCAATTGAAGTGACCATCTAGCAATGATACCCGATGGCCGGATTGGTCAAATGTGTAGAACACCATCCTTAAAATCCATGCAGATATAGTTTTTATATAATTCATCCCCTTGACCAAAATGCTCGTAGGACACCTTAGTGTTCAACTATCAACTCTAATCAGATTGTCCATATTGTATTTTAAAATATCAAATCCATCTGATGGATTACCCTGGCCAATGTTTTTCTATATTGAAATACAGTGATACATTCTTCTCCAACTATTGGAGTGGTCAATTCCCTCTTCATCACACATCGACTTCGCAAGTACTTGACTATGCCCAAAAGTCTTCTATTACTGAATTAAAAATTTAGTTAGTCTGGTACCAAAAAATTATGAGTTGCTTGCAAGTCACTGAGGTGATCTCAAGTCTAAGGGATACTTATACCTATATCCCATCAGAGACATCCTCGACAGCAGCATGCTCTAGAGTTGGTCACGTTCAATAATGATGTATCCATACATCTCATTTGTATGTCATACCAGTATCTCCACACTCTTTGATTAAGAGGACAACCAACCTATATGGCATATAATGATCTATGCTCGATAAATACTATTGTCCTAATTAACAGCTTATCATTTGGTCGTGAACTGATTTAAGGACTAATCGATAAATCCTCTCTTTATCGAAACTAAATAGTGTTAAGGACTTCATCACAAAAATGAAGTTCATTAGAAGATGAAGACTTATGATGAAAAACATGCCAAAATATTTTATTTATCAATGATCAATTACATATATAAAGTAGCTCAACCATTAACAGGCTAACAATTAGCTTTTGGAACATAATTCCCAATAATCCACCTACCTCACCGGCACCGCAACCTCCATCACTGGCAATAATGGTGGATCTAGAGCAGTTCAACCTATTGATGTAGCAGGTCCAGGCCTCACTGAGATGGTGCAGGCCATGCAATAGCCTCCAATGGCAGTCTAGCTGGAGAACACCCCATTGGAATGTCAGGAACGGTCCTAAGGAGGCATACCTGGGTCAGCAAATCCATCACCTCTAGTAAGAGGAAATAAAGAGTAGAGAGCCTCTATTTCAATCATGACTCTTCTCTAGAAGAGTCATTCTCCATCTATGGTCGGAAACCTTCTAAGACTCACGATCAAGATCAGGCCCTTGATCGAAAACTCTAAGAAATAGATCGACGGATTGAGGAGCTCTACAATGCTGCCCCAGGTAACCATGATAACATCTGTACTGATCCTCCTTTCTCCCAAAGAATCATGTAGGAATCAATCCCATCAAACTTTAAGCTCCCTCAATTCGAGAGTTACGATAGGACCACCGATTTGATTGACCATCTGGAGGCCTTTCAGACTATGATGCTACTCCACGATGCACCAGACTCCATTCTATGTCAAGCTCTTCCTTCTACTTTGAAGAGAGTAGCGAGAAACTGGTACTCGATGCAAAAGCCAGGTATGACCTTCTCCTTCAACCAAATAAGCCACTAGTTTGTGGCTCATTTTGTCAGCAGCCAACATCCAAGGCGAGGCTCGGACTCCCTAATCAACATCAAGCAGCAGGAAGGGGAGACCATCCGAACTTACGTCAACCACTTCAATGCTGCTGCACTGGAGGTCCAAAATCTGGACCAATCGGTTGCCATGGCCGCGCTTAAGGGCATCCTTCAGAATAATGATTTACGGTTCTTCTTGGGGAAGAAGTATCCTAGGGATTTTGCTAATTTGCTAGCTCGGACTGAAGGTTATGCCCGAGCTGAGGAGGCCTTCAAACTGAAGAATGAGGAAGCCATGAGAAAGTAAATGGTGGGCAAATCTAGCAAGCCCACAGTTGAAGAAAAGCCAAATGAAATTCAATCACACTCGCAAACTCCTCCTGAGTGCAAGTAAGTCCGAATTCCCCCTTGAGCTCATCATCAAAGAAGCCCTGACAAAAGGGCACGATGGGGCTCCCTCCTTAAAAGGTTCCATAACTACACCCCTCTCAAAGCTCCAAAAACTCATGTTTTGATGGAGATCAAGTAGTAGCTGCCAAGATCGGAGAGGATGTGCACTCAATCCGACAAGCACAATCCCAACAAGTACTGCCTCTACCATCGTGACCACAGTCATGATACTGAAGAATGCATTTAGCTCCAAGACGAGATCGAAAAGCTTATCAGGTGGGGCAAGCTCGGTTGACTCCTGCGACATCGGCCTAATGGATGGGAGGATCGACCAAAGGCCCCTCTACCGCTAGAACCACCAAGGAGGAAGGAGCAGCAAGGAGATCGACCCCTACTTAGCATTATCAACACCATATTTGGGAGACTTCGATGAGGGGAGGCCAGTGGATCAGCAGAGCTTTTGAAGAGGTGGAGAATTAGGGAGCCCATAGCTTTCACTAATGAAGTTATGCAAGAAGTTTAGTTCCCTCACAACGACGTGGTTGTAATCTCTTTAAACATTGCTGACCATGATATACGCCACATTTTAGTGGATAATGGAAGCTCTACCGATATTTTATTTAATGATGCTTTTATTAAAATATCTGTATCCAATAACCACCTGGGATTTATGAACTCCTTGTTGGTGGGCTTCACTGGCGATGTTGTGCTAGTTGAAGGAATAATAACACTAATAATGGTTATAAGGCAATACCCAAAGCGAGCCAAAGCACAGGTCGACTTTTTGATAGTGAAGGTCCCATTAGCCTATAATGTAATTCTCAACCGACAAGGACTAAATGCATTTCGGATATGGTGTTGACCTACTACTTGAAAGTAAAGTTCTCGACAAGCTACAAAATCAGAGAGGTCAGGCCTTGGCAAGGCACTATTACTCCATCACCTTACAAAAGGGAAGCCATCCCGACCCTTGTCTAGTTGATGGACTGGATGTCCGTGATGACCTTATTGAAGAGAGGGGTGAGCCCATGGAAGACCTTGTAACCATCTCTCTGAATGATGGAAGCATGGAGCATACAGTGCAGATCGGCTCCAACTTGAAAGATGAAGCTCGAGAGTAGTTCATTGCCTTCTTGCAAAAGAATGCTAACATCTTCGCTTGGGTCCTAGTAGACATGCCAGTAATTAATGCCAAAGTCATGGAACATCAGTTGGCCATTGATCCTAAGTACAGGTCAATGAAAGAGAAAATTTGGGATCATGCACTAGAAAGGCAGAAGGCAATAATGGAGGAAGTGGATAAGCTCCTCAATGCCGAGTTCATCCAAAAAGTCCACTACCCAAGTTGGATCTCCAATGTGGTCCTAGTCAAGAAGGCCAACGGTTAGTGGAGAATGTGTATCATCTTCAAGAAGTTGAATAAGGCCTACCCAAAGGATAGCTACCCTCTGCCCATAATTGATCAGCTAGTGGATGCCTTCTCTGACTACAATCAAATCCTGATGGCACCAGAGGATGAGGAAAAAATTGCTTTTATTATTGACCGTGGTCTTTATTGTTATAAGGTCATGCCCTTTGAGCTTAAAAATGCAGGCACAACCTATCAACGCCTGATCAATAAGATCTTCAAGGAGCAGATCGACCGCAACATAGAAGTCTACGTAGATGATATGCTTGTCAAGAGCCGAACCTTGTCCAATCATATTGCTGACCTTGAAGAGACCTTTAATGCCCTTTGAGGATACAAGATGAAGCTGAACCTAAATAAATGCGCCTTTGGAGTGACCTTAAAAAAATTCTTGGAGTTCATGGTCTCAAGGTAAAGGATCGAAGCTAATTCGAAGAAGATCCAGGCCATCCAGGAGATGACTGAAGGAAAATCCTGATTTCCCGGTCCAGGTTCGTCCAGATCTGATTAGATCAAGAGATATATTTCAAAAATTTTCTCTTGACCTTAATCAGATCTTGATATGTTTCAGATCTGATTCTTATTATTTTAATAAATAAAATAAAACAAGATAAATTAAATCAAATTCAATTTACCTGATTTGGGTAATCCTATTACCCTATAGATGATCCTGATTGCAGCGGAAGGTTCTGGATATTAGCCACGCAAGCGCCTGGCCTCTACCAGTATCCACTCGGGTTGGATCTGGAGAACCTCTTCTTTTCTATCACACCTCCAAAAATCAGATCTGGATCTGATCTGGAGGATCTTCAAAACTCTTTTGAAGATCTGCAGTCATCCTTTTGCAGCAGCGCAGCCTTCTTGCTTTTGATCGCCTTTCCTTGATCTGAATCGCACCAAACTAAATCCAAAACACTTTTGGACGTGGAGAGCAAGGGGAGAAGAGAGTATGGCATGGAGAAGGAGGGGAGAGGCAGCCTTGGGTACGTGGGAAATCTCTATTGAATTCACTTTCACTTAGGATTAGGGTTGGGCGTAGGGTCTTATTTATAGACCTCTTGTGATCCAACTCCTCTTCCTCTCAACCAATCACAACCCTTTGTGAAATCAGATCTAAATCTGATTGGTTGAAAAAGAGACCCCTGGATTCCTCCTTAGAGGGCGCCTAAGACCAGTCAAACTGGATTCTTAGTAGAACTCTAATTGGAATCCTAAAGGGAGGTGGAGTCCTTGTCCAACAAGGACTCCTAGGCGCCTCCTACTTGGGCTCACGCCACCCTTGGCGTGCGCCCTTCTCCTTGCCAGGTTCTGGCAGGGGGACAGGCCCCCACCAGCTCTCCAATAGGTGCATGACATGTGGTCAAAAGTCAAAGGGTCAATGGTCAACGTTTGACCAGTCAAAGGTAGACTTTTGACCAAAGTCAAAGAACAAGAAATGGCAGGTGACCAAAAATGGCAGGTAATGTCTTACAAATAAGACAACCTATTCTGACTTGGACAACCTCCAGTCAGACCATATGAAGGCCTCTGATTGAGCACAAACTCCTTTGGCTCAGTCAAGACAACTTATTTATGATAGTAAAAGAAGAACGTTAGGTTCAATCGAGTGCTAGCACGATTTCCTTGAACCTAATTGAATCTCATTCAGATCAATTGAACTAGATCAGTTCAATTGATGATCACCAGATTCAAACCCTTGTTTGTGTGACCCAGTTAGGTTCAGTTCTGTATGGTAATGGGATATGTCATGATCTCTATCATAGACATCATCGAAACTCCTTTCGATGGATCAGAACTCTTCTGATTCGAACAGCTAGAATGATCGATCATCTAAATCATTCTAATTGCTCCCAAAATCCACCAGTGACACCTAGCAGTATATGGTGGCAACCCATCAGAGCTGAATGCGAACCTCTTGGTGCAGCTACCTGTGTGATTAAGTTCTTCTATCTTGAGCCCCGATCAGATTAGGGTTAAGGTGAACTCGTCAAACCCTAGTCTCTGTCATATGATGTAATCATTTTGATTCGAGTCCAATGTGAAAATCTAAATAGAAACTCTTTCTATTATTTCACTCTACCATGGCCATGGATTTCTGGACTTGATTCTCATGATCATCATAGGGCTGCTCCTCTACCACCGAGGTAGATAGATTCCCATCTTGATGCAATCCAATTCCTACAATGAACATGTCACATAGCCAACATACACCTCAGGGTTCCATATGGCTAGGAGACCGAGTAATGGTGTAGTCAAACTATAACACCCTCAAGGTGAACTGCCGATGCATCTCAGGTCAAAGAACCAGACACACTACTGCAGCATCGAGTCAGTCATTGACGAGAAGGTAGACTCCCTAATGACTACTCGAGGTGGTCACGCTCAGTGCCCTCGTTCTCTAACGAGTACCTATGTACTCTCGCTCCGGTGTCTCCACACCGTAGACTCAAGACTCATCTACTAAAGAGAAGCGATCGTACACCAACCTTCCGGATCAATCACCATCCTCGTGATGATCCTATGGTCGGGAGCTGTTTATGAGTTAATAATGATTATTCATGTCTTAAATTTTCAACTCTTGAAAATATGAATTATCATTACCATTAACTCAAAGGATGTATCACAGACACTAAATACACATGTGTGATAGAAAATAACCCATTTCATTAATTATAGTCAAAATTACAATTTTGCCCCTAGAAGTGTATTACAAGTGTCAGCCAATTCTGGCTTCTAGGGCACATATATCTAACAATGACCACCCTAAAATCAATAAAGAAAGTCTAATGCTTGATTGAAAAGGTGGAATCCTTAAGCTACTTTGTCTCGAAGTTGGTCGAGTGGTGTATGCCCTTCTTTCAGGTCCTGAAGCAACCAAAGAACTTTTGCTGGACGATAGAGTGCCAATAGGTATTTGAAGAACTCAAGAGCTATCTCGGTTTGCTCCCACTGTTGGTAAAGCCTAAGCCTAGAAAAGAATTGTTCCTATACCTGATGATCTCTTCTGCAGTCTTGGCAATGATCTTGATCAAGAAAGAGGCAAAAGTGCAACGGTCGATCTACTACATGAGCCGAGTCTTGAGAGATGTGGAGATCAGGTATACTAAATTAAAAAAATTAACATATGCTCCTCTGGTTGCAGCCAGAAGACTTTTGCTCTACTTCCAAGGGTATATCATAACACTCCTCACTGATCAACCAATCAAGACAATTCTTCATTGAATAGATGTTTTTGGAAGAATAGCAAAGTGGGCTATTGAGCTGACATAGTTTAACATCAACTATCAATCTCGGTCGTCAATCAAAGCTCAAATACTGACCAATTTTATAATCAAATGCATGATCCTGGATGATACCAAACCTGAGCAGAATGAGACTAGCATTTCGTGGTTACAGTCGAGCTCCTCCAAAGAAAGAGCGGACCTTCCTGAAGGTTTTTGGGCCTTGTATGTAGATGGCTCTTTCAATACTTCTAGTGCAGGTGCTGGACTGATCTTGGTCAATCCTGAAGGGGTTATCACCGAGTATGCACTATGCTGTAAGTTTCTTGCAATAAATAATGGGGTAGAATATAAAGCTCTGATAGCAAAACTGAAGATAGCAAAAGAACAAGAGGCAGACCGACTTCAGGTTATAATGACTTATGGTTAGTAGTGGGATAAGTCAATGGCAGTTATGAAGCTCAAGAGGAAAGTATGATAAAGTATCTTGAGAAAGTGAAGAGCCTAACCTCAGCCTTCAATGGCTTCAGCATTCAGTAAATTTTAAGAGCAGAGAATACTGGAGCTGACCTCCTATCCAAGATGGCCACACTTGCCCCCAACAAACTTTCAAAAGAAGTATGCTTTGAAGTGTTGAAATACCCGAGTATGGAAGAGTCACAGTCTATAATGCAGATCGACCATGAGCCCTATTGGATCGACCCATTGATCGCTTATCTTAAAGATGAGACACTCCCTTATGATCCAAAAGAAGCTCGAAAGCTGAGAAACCAAGACTTCTGATATATTCTGTATGAAGGTAAGCTGTACAAGAGATCATACTCCTTGCCACTTTTGAAATATTTTCGACCTTCTAAAGTCGACTTTGCATTGTGAAAAGTGCATGAAGGAATTTGTGGGAGCCATTTGGGTGCTAGATTCCTATGTCACAAGCTACTTCGACTAGGGTATTATTCGCCAAATATGCATTATGATTGTGTCGAATATGTTAAAAGGTATGACCACTGTAAGAGCAATGCAAATACACAAAGGCAACCAACCTCCGAGCTTACACCCTTGAGTGCTCCTAGCCATTTGCCCAATGGGGGATGGATATTGATAGGAACACGATGTTGTCGTTAGGACACCGTGCTTATCAGTTTAATCTGACTTCTTAAAATAATTAAAAATACGTAGATAGTAATGAGTCGGGTCGAATCCATAGGGAAGGTAGTGTTTTTAGATTTAAAATTTTTGATTTTTTAAAAAGAAAAAGAAAAGAAAAGAGTTTTTAAAATCAAAAGTGAAGTCAAAAAATAAAAAGCAAAAATTAAAAGATGTAGAAATTTAAACTTGGTACTAAGATCTACTAGTTAGATCTTAGCATCTACTTGCAATAAAATAAAAAGTAGTAATTTAAAGTATAGAAATTAAATTATAATAAAAATAAAAAGCATGAAATTAAAGAGCATAAAAATAAATATTGTATTAAAAAGTTTATAATTTAAATATATAAAATAAAAAAAATAAAATAGGCTGATCTCTGATCTTGGATCGGCATTGATGGAAAGATGGTGTAAAAGCCCAGCTCTTCTTCTCGACACCAATTGCCTGGAAGCAGCCATTAACCCATAGCCTGGCTTCACCCTATACCAAAGCTTCACCTTGATATGAGATATTGATTTTTTTGGAGGCCTGGGGTCCTTTTTATACAGCTAGGAGAGTTGGATATTTTTTTCTGGAGGCAATATGGGACTAATAGCCTTTATAATCATCAAAATATAAAGAAATCTGAGTAAAATTTGGATTAAAATAGCTCTGATATGAATCTGGTAAGTCTGGTGAAATCTAGCCATTCAATAGGAATCCAATGATCCAAAAATCATCAAAATCGGATGCGTATCGGCCTAGATTAAGTCAGATTAAATTCTGGCTATCCGATCGCGCATTGATGGAGGAAATCTGGCCACAAATCATGTGTCGGGAGTCTTGATCACCGTTGAGAGTATTCTAAATCGTTGGATCTTCATCACTTGATTTTTTGGCCATCGGATCGTGCCAGATCGCTGATAGAATTTGAATCAAACCTGGAAATAACCACCGTCGCTCGATCTTGACCGCAATCAACCGCAGCCATCCGATCATGCAATTACTATTCCCATGGACCGCATGGACCGGCTGCACTACACATTGTAGCCAATCAGCGCTCCTATCACCGAGTTGAAAAGACTAGATTGCCCTATGAGCCACGATAAATTTCTGTGGACCCCTTAAGGGTCTAGGTCCGCCACGTGTCGCACTGTCATTCGCCGATTTTTGCTGAGCTGGCGGACCACGTCTGGATCGTAGATTGGCTGATGGCTTCAATGGCTGAGTCGATTTTGATGGCTTGGCTTGGCTTGCGGAGCCGACTGAGCCATTTTCTTTTTTTATTTAAATTTTATTTTATTTCTTTAGAAATTCATATCTTCTTCGTTTTAGCTTTATTTTACTTCAAACTTATTTTGTTATAATCAAAAAATGAGCTCTTTCCATTGATTATAAAATTTTATTTTTTAATTTTTATTATTTTATAATTAATTTTTTAATTAATAAAAATATAAATTTCTCAAAAATTATATATAAATTAATCATTAATTCTTAAAAATTAATATGAATTAATAGATAAATTAATACTTTTATTGGTGAATTTATGATACTTATCACACCCTCCAACTTAAGCTTTGCTCGTCCTCGAGTAAAGAAAGAATTTAGTTTTAAATACCTTTTAACTTTAGAGTTTTGAATTTTACCTAAGTAATTTTCAAAATGGCCAATGATATTTAGTAGAGCTTAAGTGAGACATATCATTGGGGTATTAATACTTATCAATAGAAAAATTAAGTAAAGAACATTAAATTTTTTTGAATTTTTTTTAAATTATCCCACCTTTATCTCTGATTTGTCTAAACTTTCATATAGGCAAGTGTATTGCTACTTTCGCCTTTCATTTATTGATTTTTATTTTCATATTGCCCACTTTTTGATGCAAATATCATTGCTTACTTAGGCAATAGGACTCGATTACTCAGTGGAAAACCAATGTTTTTTTTTTTTTTGTAAATGTTGTACCAGTATTGAGTGTCTTAATCCCTTAAGCCTTTTATTTGATTCATGTAGCGAGTCTTGGGCCAATGACTCCCAAACCAGTTGACTTTAGGGCACTAGGTATAGAATACCCCTCGGGCTTACTAGCTCGAATCAAACTGGCTATGAGTTAAGATTAGCTTTATAACGAGCTTCTTTGCCCTTCCCACCTTTTGATGCGAAACTCAATGCTTGCTTAGGTAAAGAGGTCTAGTTACTCAGTGAGAAGTATTTGAAAACTATTTTATTAAAATAATTTTTTTTTTATATGAAAAAATGTATAGTTATCCTACACAAGCCTATAAAAAGTAGACTTTTCTTTGATCTAGTAGAAGTAATTAGAAATGCTCCAAGGAAAAACTTTTTATGTTCTAGACTTAACTCATTATTGAATTTTTTTAATACTTGATTCCTTAATATCTTACAGATTCTTTGATCTATGTATCAATTTTCTTTTAAAAATGCTTAGTTTAATTCGATTCTTAAGCATAATCAGGTGTCTAAATACTAAATACTAACTTTTTCAAGGACTTAAAATTTTAAAATTTTTATTTTTCTCCCCCCAACTTAATCGATATTATCCTCAATGGAGAAAAAAAATAAAGGGTGTGATAAAGAACATGAAAGAATACACTTGACTATATTTTTGGTCCAGCATATGCCTTTGAAAATTTGGGCTCTCCCTCCAACTTATTCAAGTTATCCTAAAAAAAATAAACTAAAAAGATAAATTAGATAAAAACTAAATATTGGGTTACCTCCCAATAAGCGCTAAGTTTACCATCTTCAGCTTGACATAATGCAGCTTACTATCCTGTGTCAAATATTGGATTGACAAATTCCAATGATTTTGAATTGACAATCTTAGAAAGTTGATTTGTAATCCCATTATTGATATATTCATTGTTAATTTTAGGGATATAATTTATGATCCCATTCTCAGACCCATGTTTATTAAGAATTTTTCCTATTTGTTTGCCTAAAATGCTCATGAATGAAGTTTTTGTATTAGGAGTTAAGTTTGATTCAATGGGTGCTGGAATGATGACTAAAGGTGGTTTTATTTCTGAAGGTAAATTAATGTGATCTTGCTTAAATAACTTTATTGATATTTCATTACATGTCTCTTGATTAGGATTTAGATCTAATTTAACAATTATAGACAAGATTTTCTGTGAACCTAAGTACTCAAGAAGGGGTTTCAACTCTACTTTGGGTGCCTCTTCTTTTGATGACTCAGATGATGGTTTAGTCATTTCTATGAATGGTTCAGTGGGAGGCTCAACAGACTTAGCACTCAAGTCTTCTCTAGTGTTAGGTGTATTTACCTTATTATCCACTTATTTTCTTAATCTCAAGGAATGAATAGTATTGACTTGATTAACCTGGTTTCCTTGGAATAGTCTATCCTTTTGATTCTTGGGGTTGGATTCAGGTTGGCTAGGTAGCCTACCTCGTTCACGTTTACTTATGGTAGATACTAGCTGACCAATTTCTAAGTGGACTATGGTCTGAGAATTTGAATTCAGAATTTGACCTATGGTTTGCATGAAATTGATTAAGGTGGCATTGGTGTCAGCATTAGATTTGGCTAGGGTTTCCAGGCTTTTCTCTAAAGAACTAAGTTTCTTTTCATTAATATTAAAACTTGATGGTGCCAAGGTGTTTATCATAGGATTAAGCCTTGGGTTCTGCTGATTGAAACTTGGATTGCCTACATTTGGATTTTGTGACCACGAAAAATTTGGATGATTCCTCCAATCTGGATTGTAAGTGGGTGCATAGGGATTGTTCAACAGTCTATAATATGTGGCATCATTCACATGTGCACATCCATTATCTAATTGGTTCATTGGGAGGGGACATTCCTTAAGGACATGGTCTGGTGCATTGCATCCATTGCACATGGGTGCAGATACTTGGTTCACACTGGCTGGTCTTTGAAGTTCTAAGGCCTCTAGCCTACGTGTCAACATTGCAATTTTGGCTTCTGTAGTTAGAGAGATTTGGTAAATTCCACCTCTTGAAGGTGTGGATTTTTTTAGTTTCTTAGTTGTTTCCCATTATAAACTTTAATTGACTAGATCTTCAAAAAATTGCCAGGCTTTATTTGGTTCTTTGTACATAAATTGTCCCTGGCACATGGACTCTAGCATTGTTCGGGAATTTGACTCTAACCCTTCATAACTTATTTGGTATAGCCTCCAAGTTTTTATTCCATGGTGTGGGCATTGGGTCAAGAGGTTCTTGAATCGATCGAAGTATTTCCAAAATGATTCACTAGCTAGTTGATAGAATTGGTTTATTTAATTTCTAATTCTAGCTATTTTATGATGAGAAAAATATTTTTTTAAGAATATACTCACAAAGCCCTCCCAGGTCGTGATAGATTGATTTGGAAGACTATAAAACCACTTTTTGGCATTATCCTTAAGGGCAAAATTGATTAATCTCAGTTTGATTTCGTCCTCTGATAATTGTTGTAGTTTCATGATTGCACAAACCTCTTCAAATTCCCTAATGAATATACATGCAACCTCTATTCCCGTGAATTTTGAAAGCATGTTAATGATTTGAGGTTTAATTTCAAAGTTATTTGCTGTGGATTGGGGCAACCTGATACAAGAGGGTTGGACGAAACCAACTGGATAACATAAATCCATAAGGGTTTGAGGCTAAGACTGATTTGCTAAATCCATTGAGATTGTAGGATCTAAAACAAAAACTAAATCCATTTTGACTAGTTGACCTGAAATCCTTCTCCACATGGGTGTTATATTCTCAATATCCTCAATCTTCTTTTTTTTATTTTATATATATTTTTTTAAATTTTTTTTTAAAGTTAATTCACCCTTTTCATACCCTAAGACAACCATGCAACATAACTTCCTGTTATGCCAGGGCAACCTTATGTCAGGAAAATAGAGATTGAAAATACCTAAAGTAAAAAAGTTTTTATTTTCAAATAAGTTTCAAAGAAATTAGTCTTAACCTAAGATCAGCCTAGACCTAGACAGCTCCTAACTGTTCCAAGTCACCTTCAAGCCCTCCAAGTGTAAGATCAGCCAATCAACTAGCTAGGTAAGTGTAAGGTTGGTGGGAGTCCTCCCGTTGCTTGTCTTAGACACCAATTGTGCTGGGCCAGATAAGCTAATGGAATCAATTAGAAATCACCTTTCTTCGGGCCCAATCATCCCTGAACCACTTTCCTAGACACCAGTCAAATTGCCTAACCCTAACCTGATTCAACTCTTAGGATTTCTTATCCTATTGAGCTCGAGTTTCTAGGGCTGATGTCTAATTGATTTTAAAATTAAAGGCTTAGGTTAATGCAGGATGTTGGTTGGTTGTTTGTGGGCCAAGGAAGGGTGATCAAATTCCCACCTTATCTTGTTTAATTGGGTGTTGTGCCCTTAATTTGGTTTAATAAGAATATGCGTAAAAAATTTTAATTAAAGAGTTTTATGCAATTTAAACTAGATGTATATAACTAATTGAATTCTGAAAGGTTTACTTTACGTCCAGCAATCACCAAAAAAAATAAAATAAAATAAAAATAAAAATAAAATGATGCATGCTCTAAGCAGTTAGGGTTTCTAATCTTATCGTGAGACTTTTAATTAGATTTAAATAAATATTTTTTAAAATTAATTTAAAAATAAAATAAATAAATAAATAAAATAAAAGAAAAATAGAACTAGGGTTAGGATTGATCTCACCAAGCAAAACTCCTGGTTCTTTTTATTTTTTAATCTTTTTTTTTGCAAAATAATAAAAAAATTAGCAAACAATATTTATAAGAAAATAAAAATTTTATTTATAATTTATTTACAAAAAAATTAAAGAAGTCAAAAATTTAATGTCCATGCCTTCTCTGGCAACGGTGCCAAAAACTTGATAGGAATGCGATATTGTCGTTAGGACACCGTGTTTATCAGTTTAATCTGACTTCTTAAAATAATTAAAAATACGTATATAGTAATGAGTCGGATCTAATCCATAGGAAAGGTAGTATTTTTAGATTTGAAATCTTTAATTTTTTAAAAAGAAAAAGAAAAGAAAAGAGTTTTTGAAATCAAAAGTGAAGTTGGAAAATAAAAAGCAAAAATCAAAACATGCAGGAATTTAAACTTGGTACTAAGATCTACTAGTTAGATTTTAGCATCTACTTGCAATAAAATAAAAAGTAATAATTTAAAGTGTAGAAATTAAATTACAATAAAAATAAAAAGCATGAAATTAAAGAGCATAAAAATAAACATTGTATTAAAAAGTTCATAATTTAAATATTTAAAATAAAAAGAAAATAAAAAAGGCTGATCTCTGATCTTGGATCGGCATTGATGGAAAGATGGTGTAGAAGCCCAGCTCTTCTTCTCGGCACCAATTGCTATGAAGCAGCCATTAACCCGTAGCCTGACTTCACCCTGTACCAAAGCTTCACCTTCATCTAAGATATTGATTTTTTGGAGGCCTGGGGTCCTTTTTATAGAGCTAGGAGAGTTGGATATTTTTTTCTTAAGGCAATGTGGGACTAATAGCATTTATAATCATCAAAATATAATAAAATCTAAGTAAAATTTGGATTAAAATAGCTTTGATACGAATTTGGTAAGTCTAGTTAAATTTAGCCATTCAATAGGAATCCAATGGTCTAAAAATCATCAAAATTGGATGCATATCGGCCCAGATCAGGTCAGATTAAATTCTAGCCATCCGATCGTGCATTGATGAAGGAAATTTGGCCGCAAATCATGCATCGGGAGTCCTGATCATTGTCGAGAGCATTTTGGACCATTGGATCTTCCTCACTTGGTTTTCTGGCTGTTGGATTACGCCAGATCGTTGATAGAATTTGAATCAAATCTAGAAATAACCACCACCGTCCGATCTTGACCGCAATCAACTACAGTCATCCGATCATGCAATTACTGTTCCCATGGACCGCGTGGATTGGCTGCACCACACACCACAGCCAATCAGCGCTCCAATCACCGAGTGAAAAGACCAGATTGCCCTGTGAGCCACAATAAATTTCTATGGATCCTTTAAGGGTCTAGGTCCGCCATGTGTTGTGCTGTGATTCATCGATTTCTGCTGAGCTGATGGTCCACGCCTAGATCGTGGATTGGCTGATGGCTTCAACGGTTGAGTCAGCTTTGATGGCTTGGCTTAGCTTGCAGAGCCGGCTGAGCCATTTTCTTTTTTTTATTTAAATTTTATTTATTTTATTTCTTTAGAATTTCATGTCTTCTTCGTTTTAGCTCTGTTTTACTTTAAATTTATTTTGTTATAATCAAAGAAATGAGTTCTTTCCATTGATTATAAAATTTTATTTTTTAATTTTTATTATTTTATAATTAATTTTTTAGTTAATAAAAATATGAATTTCTCAAAAATTATATATAAATTAATCATTAATTTTTAAAAATTAATATAAATTAATTGATAAATTAATACTTTTATTGATGAATTTATGATACTTATCAGATATACTTGGCCCCTTTCCATTGGCATCCAAATAATGAAATTTTCTCTTAGTTGCGATCGAGTACATCACCAAATGGGTTGAGGCCAAACCCTAGTAAATATTACTAAAGTCAAAGTACAAGACTTTATTTGAAAGTCAATTATTTGTAGGTTTGGCCTGTCCCAAACTCTTATAATAGATAATGGATGACAGTTTGCCGCGATGAAGTTTGCTGTGTTCTGCGAGTATTTGAGCATCTCCCATAATTTCACGTCGCTGGCCCATCCATAAGCAAATGGTAAAGTAGAGGTGACCAACAGGACCTTATTGCAGGATATTAAGGTAAGGCTTGAAAGAGTAAGGAAGATTTAGGTAGGTGAACTCTACCATATACTATGGGCATACCGTGAAGGAAAATCCTGATTACCCGGACCAGGTTCGTTCAGATTTGATCGGATCAAGAGATATATTTCAAAAATTTTTCTCTTTAATCTAAATCAGATCTAGGATGTTTCAGATCTAATCTTTATTATTTTAATGATTAAAACAAATTTAGATAAATTAAATCAAATTTAATTTACCTTAATGTAGGATAATCCTATTATCTGTTGATGATCCTGTAAGCAGTGGAAGGTTCTGGATCTAGTCACGCAAGTGCCTGGCCTCTACAGGTATCCACTCAAGCTGAATCTAGAGATCCTCTTCTTCTCAATCACATCTCTAAGAATCAGATCTGAATCTAATTTGGAGGATCTTCAAAACACCTTTCGAAGATCAGCAGTTGTCCTTTGCAGTAGCACAACTTTCAAGCTTTCTGTCGCCTTTCTCTCATCTGGATTGCACCAACTAAGATCCCAAACTACTTTGGGCATAGAGAGGAGAGGGAGAAGATGGTCTTGGCATGGAGGAGGAGGAGAGAGGCAGCCTTGGGGCATGGAGAATTCAATTATTCTTTGAGTTGGGCGTAGGGTCTTATTTATAGACTATGCATGATCCAACTCCTCTTCTTCCCAACCAATCACAACCATTTATGAAATCAGATCTAAATCTGATTGGTGGGAATAGAGTCCCCTAGATTCATCCTTAGATGGTGCCTAAGACCAGTCAAACTTGGTTCTTAGGAGAAGCTCTAATTCGAAATCCAAAAAGGAGATGGAGTCCCTGTCCAACAGAGAGTCCAAGGCGCCTCCTGCTTGGGCGCACACCAAGGGTGGCGTGTGCCTTCTTCCTTGCCAGGTTCTAATAGGGAGACAAGCCCCCACCAGCTCTCCAATAGGTGCATGACATGTGGTCAAGAAGTCAAAGTGTCAATGGTCAATATTTGACCAGTCAAAGGTCAGACTTTTGACCAAAGTCAAAGGAACAAGAAATGGCAGGTGACCAAAAATGGCAGGTAATTGTCTTACAAAATAAGACAATCCTTTTCTGACTTGGACAGGCTTCAGTCAGACCAAGTGAAGGCCTCTGATTGAGCACAAACTCCTTTGGCTCAGTCAGGACAACTATTTATGATAGTAAAAGAAGAACGTTAGGTTCAATCGAGTGCTAGCACGATTTTCTTGAACCTAATTGAATCTCATTCAGATCAATTGAACTAGATCAGTTCAATTGATGATCACCAGATTCAAACCCTTGTTTGTGTGACCCAGTTAGGTTCAGTTCTGTATGGTAATGGGATATGTCATGATCTCTATCATCGACATCATCGAAACTCCTTTCGATGGATCAGAACTCTTCTGATTCGAACAGCTAGAATGATCGATCATCTAAATCATTCTAATTGCTCCCAAAATCCACCAGTGACACCTAGCAGTATATGGTGGCAACCCATCAGAGCTGAATGCGAACCTCTTGGTGCAGCTACCTGTGTGATTAAGTTCTTCTATCTTGAGCCCCGATCAGATTAGGGTTAAGGTGAACTCGTCAAACCCTAGTTTCTGTCATATGATGTAATCATTCGATTCAAGTCCGATGTGAAAACCTAAATAGAAACTCTTTCTATTATTTCACTCTGCCATGGCCATGGGCTTCTGGACTTGATTCTCATGATCATCATAGGGCTGCTCCTCTACCACCGAGGTAGATAGATTCCATCTTGATGCAATCCAGTTCCTACAATGAACATGCTATAGCCAACATACACCTCAGGGTTCCATATGGCTAGGAGACCGAGTAATGGTGTAGTCAAACTATAACACCCTCAAGGTGAACTGCCGATGCACCTCAGGTCAAAGAACCAGACACACTACTGCAGCATCGAGTCAGTCATTGACGAGAAGGTAGACTTCCTAATGACTACTCGAGGTGGTCACGCTCAGTGCCCTCATTCTCTAACGAGTACCTGTACTCTCGCTCCGGTGTCTCCACACCGTAGACTCAAGACTCATCTACTAAAGAGAAGCGATTGTACACCAACCTTCCGGATCAATCACCATCCTCGTGATGATCCTATGGTCGGGAGCATTTTATGAGTTAATAATGATTATTCATGTCTTAAATTTTCAACTCTTGAAAATATGAATTATCATTACCATTAACTCAAAGGATGTATCACAGACACTAAATACACATATGTGATAGAAAATAACCCATTTTATTGATTATAGTCAAAATTATAATTTTGCCCCTAGAAGTGTATTACAAGTGTCAGCCAATTCTGGCTTCTAGGGCACATATATCTAACAATCTCCCACTTGTCCTAAAGCCAATTGGCTACAAGTCTAAGTCCCATCTTCTCAAGGTGGGCTTCGATCTTCTGCTGGCCCAACGGCTTTGTAAGTGGGTCTGCCACATTATCTGTGGAGTTGACTCTCTTGACCTCGACGTAACCCTTCTCGAGGTAATCGCGGATGAGGTGGTATCGCCGCTCAATGTGCTTGGATTTCTGGTGAGACCTCGGCTCCTTAGCAAGGGCTATGGCGCCATTGTTGTCGCAGTATAGAGGAATGGCATCTGATGGCATTACTCCAATTTCTGCAGCAAACTTCTTGTACCAGAATGCTTCCTTTGCAGCCTCTGATGCAGCGATATATTCTGCTTCCATGGTGGAATCTGCTATCATGGTTTGCTTGGAACTCTTCCAGCTGACAGCACCACCATTGCACACAAACAGACTCCCAGATGTCGACTTTCGATCATCTATATCGGACATGAAATCCGAGTCTGTGTATCCCTGGACTTGGAGTTCTCCATTACCAAAGACCAACATCATATCCTTAGTTCTTCTCAAGTACTTAAGGATACATTTCACAGAAGTCCAGTGTTCTTCACCTGGATTTGACTGATATCTGCTTGTGACACTCACAGCATGGGCTATATCAGGTCGTGTACATAGCATGGCATACATGAGGCTCCCTATTGCAGAAGCATAAGGGATCTTGCTCATGCGTTCTATTTCCTCAGGTGTGCTAGGGCACATCTTCTTGGAAAGATGAATACCATGTCTGAAGGGTATTAATCCCCTCTTAGAGTTTTCCATACTAAACCTCTTTAGTACTTCCTCTATGTACATCTTCTGTGAAAGTCCTAGCATCCTATTCGGTCTATCCCTATAGACCTTAATTCCTAGAATAAAGGATGCTTCACCTAGGTCTTTCATGGAGAATTCCTTGGACAACCATATTTTGACTGTCGTCAACATGGGAATATCATTCCCAATAAGGAGGATGTCATCCACGTACAATACGAGGAAGACAACAGCGCTCCCACTGACCTTTTTGAAAACACATGGTTCCTCTTCATTTTTGATGAAACCAAACTTTTTGATCACATCATTGAAATGAGTGTTCCAGCTCCGAGATGCTTGCTTAAGTCCATATATGGACCTTTGCAGCTTGCAAACCTTGTGATCAGTATCACTGGATGTGAAACCTAGCGGCTGTTCCATATAGATATCTTCCTCAAGATATCCATTTAAGAATGCCGTTTTCACGTCCATTTGCCATATTTCATAATCGAAATAGGCTGCAATGGCAAGCAATGTGCGGATGGATTTTAGCATAGCCACCGGGGAAAAGGTATCCTGATAGTCAATGCCTTCGCGTTGACTATAACCTTTTGCCACTAGTCTAGCCTTGAATGTCTCCACATTCCCATCTGCACCAATCTTTCTCTTGAAGATCCATTTACACCCAATAGGTACTATACCTTCTGGTGGATCTACCAAGGTCCAGACTTGGTTTGAGTGCATCGAGTCAATTTCTGACTGCATTGCCTCTAGCCATTTCTCGGAGTCGATATCTGATATCGCCTCGTTGTAGGTTTTGGGATCATCACCATGAGCACCATTACCTATGAGGAACATTTTCCTCTACTTCCTCTGAAATAATACCTAAGTATCTTTCAGGGGGATGGGAAAACTCTTTCCGATCTACGAGGTGGAGGAGGTAGTGTTCTTATTGGCTCAACCTGATTTGGTTCCAATTGGTCCTTAGCTCGTTGTACTTGTGAGACTTTCTCATCAAGCTTAATCTGCTTTCCAATGCCGCTATCTTGAATAAACTATTTTTCAAGAAAGATGGCATGTCGACTCACAATCACATTGTGGTCTTCTGGAATGTAGAAATAGTATCCTAATGACTCTTTAGGATATCCTATGAATCGAGCTCTAAAGGACCTAAACTCTAACTTGTCCGCTTGTTGTCTTTTGACATGAGCCGGACAACCCCAAATTCTGAGATGACTCAGACTTGGTTTCTTACCGTGCCATATCTCATACGGTGTGGTAGGAACGGTTTTAGAGGGAACCCTATTCAGTAGATAAATTGAAGTTAACAATGAAGTGTCCCCAAAGAAAATCAGGGAGGTCTGTGAAGCTCATCATGGATCGAACCATATCCAATAGAGTCCGATTTCTCCATTCTGAAACCCCGTTGAGTTGAGGTGTTCCTGGTGGAGTCCATTGAGAGACTATGCCATTTTCCTTGAGATAGTCTAGGAATTCTCGGCTAAGGTATTCACCTCCTCGATCTGATCGAAGAACCTTAATGGGTTTTTCCAGTTTGTTTTTCTACTTCATGTCTGAATTCTTTGAACTTTTCAAAAGCTTCAGACTTGTGTCTCATAAGATACACATACCCATACCTAGACAGATCATCGGTAAAGGTAATGAAGTAGACAAAATTGCCTCTAGCCGGCACATCAAATGGGCCGCACACATCAGTATGTACTAGGGCAAGGAGATCTGTGGCCCTCTCCCCATGTCCAACAAAAGGGAGTTTAGTCATTTTGCCTTGAAGACAAGATTCACAAGTTGGATATGACTCAAAAGTCAATGGACTCAATAGCCCATTTTTCTCCAATTTGTTGATCCTATCTTCTGCTATATGACCTAATCTCAGGTGCCATAGATATCTGTCGTTTGGACTATCCCTAGGTCGTTTGGCATTCACGTTTTGCTCGATAGTTAGAACAGGTACATCAATATGTAGCTGATAAAGACCATTAATAAGGAAACCATTTGCAATTTTATTTCTTTCATAAAGAATGTTACAATGGTCCTTAAAGAAGGTAATCACATAGCCTTCTTAGTGCTAAGCATGAAACAGAAATCAAATTCCTGCTAGCTGCAGGCACATAATAACAGTCTTTCAAAACTAAGTCTAAACCAGATGGTAATCGAAGAGGGTATGTTCCCACGGCTACTGCAGCAACTCTTGCTCCATTACCGATGCGTAGGATCATGTCTCCATCCCTCAGCCTCCTGCTATCCTCAAGACCCTGCATGGAAGTGCACAGATGAGCACTAGAACCAGAGTCAAGCACCCAACTGGATGCAGAAGAAACCGTAAGGTTAGACTCAATAACGAGCATACCTCCAGAAGGACCTTCCTTCTTGTTCTTCAGGGTGGCCAGGTAAGTAGGGCAGTTCCGCTTCCAATGGCCGTCGCTGTTGCAATGGAAACACTTTCCTTTGACATCGGCCTTCTTCTTCGGCTCTGCCTTCTTCTTCTTTGATCCTTCCACCTTTTGCTTTTTCACAGACTTCTTTTTCTTTCCATAAGACTTTCTTTTGGAAGAAGTCCGTTCCATAGCAAGAACTGAGCCTTTAGAACCTTTCATAGAAAGCTCAGCGGTAACCAGCATATTCATTAATTCGGCCAAGGAATTTTGAAGTTTATGCATGTGGTAATTCATGATGAATTGCCCATATGCATCAGTCAAGGATTGCAGAATAATATCATTCTGCAGATCCAAGTCCTAACTTCACACCGAGCTTCTCAAGCTCTTCCATGTCCTTGATCATTGTCAGACAGTGATCTTGGACTGACTGCCCATCACGCATCTTAGCCTTAAAAAGTCATTTCGTGACTTGATATTTGGCTGCGCGACTCTGTTCACCAAACATCTCCTGCAGGTGAGCCAACATTTGGCGAGCAGTCCCGATATCTTCATGTTGGCGCTGGAGCTCATCAGACATCGAGCCCAACATGTAATATCTGGCCTTATTATCTTCGTCTATCCATTTTTCCAGAGACGCTCTCTGTTCAGTGGATGGACGGGCTGGTAAGGTGGGAGGGTCCTGGTCCAAATACATGGGTTAACTTCTCGGAACCCAAAATAATTTTGTAGTTCCTGAGCCAATCTTTATAATTGGGTCCAGTCAGTCTATGTGTGTCCAGGATACGTGCCAATGGGTTGGACGCAGACATTTTTCCTGTAGAGAGTCAAAGATTCTAGTTAGATACTGTAATTTTGACTTGACCAATTTATTTAGGGAATTTTATTTTTAAACAAATTAGCTCCCACTATTTTCTCGGATCCCTACACTCCCGCGTCTCCACTTACCTGTCATTATTTATCAGTTCTTGATTTCACGATGAGTGCAGTCGATATAATCCAAGCTAACCCATGCCCACTAGGTTGTCATAAGTTGTTCATTGACTATGACAAGGTCTAGGTTAATGGAGACCTGAATTAATTCCCGCTAGGAAAAGATTAAGTCTGAGGTCTTCCACATTGTTAGATGTGGGGCTCTTTCGGGATTGATATTCTCGAACGGATACAGTGGCTAGTTGCACAGGAAAGATGAACATGCCTAAGGGGCATTGGGGATGCATATAGGCTGGAGGATGGAGTTGGACCTCAATAATTCTGGATACGGTGAGAGACTCAATTAGGAAATCAGTCTGGCAAATGGTAGGTTCTGACTTAACTAGAGGGATCAATTTTTGGTATGCGTGAGATTGCATGAATATAGAGACCAAGTTGGAGTGCACCATGTTTAGAGAAATCATTGAACAAGAGATTGTTCACTTCATTGGCTAACGAATCACCAATAACTGTTAGGTTGAGGTGATGAGTCAGTTGGTGAGACCGCACCACCTACTAGAAATTCATTAATCATTAAGTTTTCGTATCTCTACAGAGGGAGT
>QRFJ01007252.1:0-42134 GCA_006176705.1 Cocos nucifera
AACGGCTTAATCAGAACATGCAATACTATAAAACATTGTTAGATCTATATCATATATCTCATATATAAATTAATCTAATCATGGCATATTTGCATACATCTCATGTATCAAATTATGCATATTTTAGATCTAAATTATCTCATAATAATCTAAAAAGATAGATTTAAATATCTAATCAAAATAAATTCTAATCTAGATAATTTATGTAGAACTATTCTACAACTAGTCTAGACATGGCATCAATCATATACCAATGATATTTAAAATTAAATAATTTTATTTACTATTTTTAGATGTTCATTATAACCATTATAATATCAAAAAATAGAAATAAATAGACTAAAATGTGATTTAATTAGATTAAATCAAAAACATGCAAAGACTATTCTATAAACTATTCTATTTTAGAACTAGTCATGCATATTTCCTAATCTGAGATTCTAATCATTTAATTTTAATTTTTTCTAATTTCAGATCTGATCACATCTCATGTGACATTAGAAATCATTTATTTTTTGATTAAAATAAATTTAAAATCAGATCTAAATACTTTCAGAATCTTGGCTCTGATACCAGTTGAAGGAAAATCATGATTTTCCAAACCAAGTTCGTTCAGGTCTGATCAGATCAAGAGATATATTTCAAAAATTTTTTTCTTGATTTCAATCAGATCTTGATATATTTTAGATTTGATTATTATTATTTTGGAAATTAAAATAAAATTAGATAAATTAAATCAGATTTAACTTACCTTGGTATGGGTAATCCTATTACCCATTGATGATCCTGTATGTAGTGGAAGGTTCTGGATCTAACCACGCAAGTGCCTGGTCTCTACCAATGTCCACTCAGGCTGGATCTAGAGATTCTCATCTTCTCTATCACATCTCCAAAAATTAGATCTGGATCTGATCTGGAGGATCTTCAAAACTCCTTTTGAAGATCAGCAGACGTCCTTTGTAGTAGCACAGCCTTCTAGCTTTCAGTCGCCTTTCTTTGATCTGGATCGCACCAACCAAAAGTCCAAAACTCCTTTTGGATGTGGAGAGGAGATGGAGAAGGTGGTTTGGTGTGGAGGAAGAGGGGAGAGGCAGCCTTGGGGCATGGGAATTATGATTCCTTTCAATCACTTTCAATCCTAATCTAGGTTGGGCGCAGGGTCTTATTTATAGACTATCTGATCCAACTTCCTCTTCCCAACCAATCACAACTCTTTGTGAAATCAGATCTAAATCTGATTGGTAAAAATAGAGTCCCTAAATTCCTCCTTAGAGGGCTAGACCAGTCAAAGTTGGTTCTTAGAGAACTCTAATTGCGAATCCAAAAGAAGATGAGTCCTTGTCCAACAAGACTCCTAGTGCCTCCAACTTGGCACACGCCTAGGGTGCGTAGCGCCCTCCTTTGCCAGGTTCTAGTAGGGGACAAGCCCCCACCAACTCTCCAATAGGTGCATGACATGTGGTCAAAAGTCAAAGTGTCAATGGTCACATTTGACCAGTCAAAGTTAGACTTTTAACCAAAGTCAAAGAATAAGAAATGGCAGGTGACCAAAAAATGGTAGGTAATCTTACAAAATAAGACAACCTTTCTGACTTGCATAACCTCCAGTCAGACCATATGAAGGCCTCTGATTGAGCACAACTCCTTTGGCTCAGACAGAACAACTTATTATGATAGCAAAAGAAGAACGTTTGGTTCAATCGAGTGCTAGCAACATTTCTTGACCTAATTGAATCTCATTCAGATCAATTGAACTAGATCAGTTCAATTGATGATGACAGATTCAAACCCTTGTTTGTGTGACCAGTTAGGTTCAGTTCTGTATGTAATGGAATATGTCATGATCTCTATCATCGACATCATCGAAACTCCTTTCGATGGATTAGAACTCTTCTGATTCGAACAACTAGAATGATCGATCATCTAAATCATCTAATTGCTCCCAATATTCCACTAGTGACACCTAGCAGTATATAGTGGAACCCATCAGAGTGAAGTGAACCTCTTGTCAGCTACCTGTAGATTAAAGTTCTTTATATCTATGGCACACTGATCAGAATTATGGATTAAGGAAACTCGTCAAACCCTAGTCTCTGTCATATGATGTAATCATTCGATTCGAGTCCAATGTGAAAATCTAAATGATAAAACTCTTTCTATTATTACTCTTGCCTGGCCATGGACTTCTGGACTTGATTCTCATGATCATCTAGGGCTGCTCCTCTACCATCGAGGTAGATAGATTCATCTTGATGCCATTCCAGTTCCTACAATGAAAACATGCTATATAGCCAACATAACACCTCAGGTTCCATATGGCTAGGAATCGAGTAATATTGCAGTCAAACTATAACACCCTCAAGGTGAAACTCCGATGCATCTCAGGTCAAAGAACTAGACACTTCTACTGGAGCATCGAGTCAGTCATTGACAAGAAGGTAGACTCCCTAATAACTACTCAAGGTGATCACGCTCAGTGCCCTCGTTCTCTAACGAGTACCTATACTCTCGCTCCGGTGTCTCCACACCATAGACTTAAGACTCATCTACTAAAGAGAAGCGATTGTACACCAACCTTTCGGATCAATCACTATCCTCGTGATGATCCTATGGTCGGGAGTATTTTATGAGTTAACAATGATTATTCATGTCTTAAATTTTCAACTTTTGAAAATATGAATTATCATTACCATTAACTCAAAGGATGTATCACAGACACTAAATATACATATGTGATAAAAAAATAACCCATTTTATTGATATTAGTCAAAATTATAATTTTGTCCTTCGAAGTGTATTACAAGTGTCAGCCAATTCTGGCTTCTTGGGCACATATATCTAATAGTGGAGACACTGAAGCGAGAATACAGGTCCTCGTTAGAGAACGAGGGCACTGAGCGTGACCACATCGAGTAGTCATTAGGAAGTCTACCTTCTCGTCAATGACTGACTCGATGCTGCAGTGGTGTGTCTGGTTCTTTGACCTGAGGTACATTGGAAGTTTACCTTGAGGGTGTTATACTTTGACTACACCATAACTCGGTCTCCTAGTCATATGGAATCCTGAGGTGTATATTGGCTATAGCATGTTCATTGTAGGAACTGGATAGCATCAAGATAGAATCTATCTACCTCGGTGGTAGAGGAGCAACCCTGTGATGATCATGAGAATCAAGTCCAGAAGCCCTTGGCCATGGTAGAGTGAAATAATAGAAAGAGTTTCTAATTAGGTTTTCACATCGGATTTGAATCAAATGATTACATCATATGACAGAGACTAGGGTTTGACGAGCTCACCTAAACCCTAATCCGATCGAGGTTCAAGATAGAAGAACTTAATCACACAGGTAGCTGCACCAAGAGGTTCGCATTCAGCTCTGATTAGTTGCCATCATATACTGCTAGGTGTCACTGGTGGATTTTGGGAGCAATTAGAATGATTTAGATGATCGATTATTCTAGCTATTCGAATCAGAAGAGTTCTAATCCATCGAAAGGAGTTTCGATGATATCGATGATAGAGATCATGACATATCCCATTACCATACAGAACTGAACCTAACTGGGTCACACAAACAAGGGTTTAAATCTAGTGATCATCAATTGAACTAATCCAGTTCAATTGATTTGAATGAGATTCAATTAGGTTCAAGAAAATTGTGCTAGCACTCGATTGAACCTAACGTTTTTCTTTTACTATCATAAATAGTTGTCCTTACTGAGCCAAAGAAGTTTGTGCTCAATCAGAGGCCTTCACTTGGTCTGACTGGAGCCTGTCCAGGTCAGAAAAGGGTTGTCTTATTTTATAAGATAATACCTACCATTTTTTGTCATCTACCATTTCTCGTCCTTTGACTTTGGTCAAAAGTTAATCTTTGACTGGTCAAATATTGACCATTGACACTTTGACTTCTGTCCATGTGTCACGCACCTATTGGAGAGCAGGTGGGGGCCTGTCCCCCTACTAGAACCTAGCAAGGAGGATGGCGCATGCCACCCTTGGCTTGTGCCCAAGCAGGAGGTGCCTAGGAGTTCCTATTGGATAGGGACTCCATCTCCCTTTTGGATTCCGATTAGACTTCTCCTAAGAACCAAGTTTGACTGGTCTTAGGTGCCATCTAAGAAGGAATTCAAGGGACTCTATTTTCACCAATTAGATTTAGATTTGATTTCACAAAGGATTGTGATTGGTTGGAAAGAAGAGGAGTTGGATCACGCATAGTCTATAAATAAGACCCTACGCCCAACTCAAAAGGCAATTGAAAAGCATTGAAAATTCTCCATGCCCCAAGGCTGTCTCCCTCCTCCTCCTCCATGCCAAGTCCATCTTCTTCCTCTCCTCTCCACGCCGAAAGATGTTTGGGATCCAAGTTGGTGCAATCCAGACGAGAGAAAGATGACAAAAAGCTAGAAGGCTGTGCTGCTGCAAAGGACAACTGCTGATCTTCGAAAGTTATTTTGAAGATCCTCCAGATCAGATCTAGATCTAATTTTTGGAGACGTGATAGAGAAGAAGAGGATCTCTAGATCTAGCCCAAGTGGATACTAGTAGAGGCCAGGCACTTGCGTGGCTAGATCCAGAACCTTCCGCTGCTTATAGGATCATCAACGGGTAATAAGATTACCCTACATCAAGGTAAATTAAATTTAATTTAATTTAGATTTTATTTTTATTGTTAGAATAATAAGGATCAAATCTGAAATATTTCAGATCTGATTATGATCAAAGAAAAAAATTTTTGAAATATATCTCTTGATCCGATCAGATCTGAAGGAACCTGGTCCGAGAAATCAGGATTTTCCTTCAATCACAATCCTTTATGAAATCAGATCTAAATTTGATTGGTGGAAATAGAGTCCCTTGGATTCCTCCTTAGATGGCGCCTAAGATCAGTCAAACTTGATTCTTAGGAGAAGTCTAATCGGAATCCAAAAAGGAGATGGAGTCCCTGTCCAACAGGGACTCCTGGGTGCCTCCAGCTTGGGCACACGCCAAGGGTGGCATGCGCCCTCCTCCTTGCCAGGTTTTAGCAGGGGGACAAGCCTCCACCAAATCTCCAATAAGTGGGTGACACGTAGACAAAAGTCAAAGTATCAATGGTCAATACTTAACCAATCAAAGGTCAACTTTTGACCAAAGTCAAAGGATGAGAAATGGCAGGTGACCAAAAATGATAAGTATTATCTTACAAAATAAGACAACCCTTTTCGGATCTGGACAGGCTCCAATCAGACCAGGTGAAGGCCTCTGAATGAGCACAAACTTCTTTAGCTCAGTCAAGAAAACTATTTATAATAGTAAAAGAAGAACGTTAGGTTCAATCGAGTGCTAGCATGATTTTCTTGAACCTAATTGAATCTCATTCAGATCAATTGAACTGGATCAGTTCAATTAATGATCATCAGATTCAAATTCTTATTTGTGTGACCCAGTTAGGTTCAGTTCTATATGGTAATGGGATATGTCATGATCTCTATCATCGACATCATCAAAACTCCTTTCGATGGATCAGAACTCTTCTTATTCGAACAGCTAGAATGTTCGATCATCTATTCATTCTAATTGCTTCCAAAATCCACCAGTGACACCTAGCAGTATATGGTGGCAGCCCATCAGAGCTGAATGCAAACCTCTTGGTGCAGCTACCTGTGTGATTAAGTTCTTCTATTTTGAGCCCCGATCAGATTAGGGTTTAGGTGAACTCGTCAAACCCTAGTCTCTGTCATAAGATGTAATCATTCGATTCAAGTCCGATGTGAAAATCTAAATAGAAACTTTTTCAATTATTTCACTCTGCCATGGCCATGGGTTTCTGGATTTGATTCTCATGATCATCATAGGGCTGCTCCTCTACCACTGAGGTAGATAGATTTCATCTTGATGCAGTCCAGTTCTTACAATGAACATGGTATAGCCAACATACACCTCAGGGTTTCGGATGGTTAGGAGATCGAGTTATGATGTTGTCAAAGTATAACACCCTCAAGGTGAACTGTCGATGCACCTCAGATCAAAGAATCAGACACACCACTGCAGCATCGAGTCAGTCATTGACGAGAAGGTAGACTTCCTAATGACTACTCGAGGTGGTCACGCTCAGTGCCTTCGTTCTCTAACGAGTACCTGTACTCTTGCTCCGATGTTTTACACCGTAGACTCAAGACTCATCTACTAAAGAGAAGCGATTGTACACCAACCTTCCAGATCAATCACCATCCCCGTGATGATCCTATGGTCGGAAGCATTTTATGAGTTAATAATGATTATTCATGTCTTAAATTTTCAACCCTTGAAAATATGAATTATCATTACCATTAACTCAAAGGATGTATCACAGACACTAAATACACATATGTGATAGAAAATAACTTATTTTACTGATTTTAGTCAAAATTATAATTTTGCTTCGAGAAGTGTATTACAAGTGTCAGCCAATTCTGGCTTCTATGGCACATATATGTAACATCTGTAGCGTAAGAAAAATATTGAGAATTGAAACTTTTCATGCCACAAAATCTGTCGGATGTTCTGTGTGCCCATAACCATTCAAATTACTTTTATGCCATCTCATTTCTAATGTTATTTTTAATGACATATACAACATTCATAATCTTGGTGTCAAAGAAAATTAATATAGAACCTTCCGTGGAATCAACATGCCCCTAATACGATTACCACTTACTTGCCCATCTTTTCTAGTATTAGTTCATCCAGAATCACCACAAACTGGACAGTACAATTATTCACAAGCATCTATCTTCACATAATTTAGCTCGAGGTCCCGAATAGTTTTTCTTACGTCGTAGTAAGACTCAGGGACCTTATTGTTTCCAGGGAATGCTTTTATCAATAGTTTCTATCAAAATATCAAATATTGTGTTACTTAAGCCATAATGATATTTAATGTTCAACAACTCCACAACAACGAATGACAACTTGGAGAGACTCTCACAACTGGATATAGTTGTTATTCTACTTCCTTTAATAGTTTATGAAATTTATTAGCTTCATCGTTTGGATTTTTTAGGCCAAATGCGGCAATTTCATTTTCCGGCCTGTTGAATCATTTGTTTTTTCAGAATCAATTCTACTAGCACATCCAAGATCATAAAAGATATCAGGCATGCCAACATTATAGTCCTCAAACTCACCATCATTCTCACAAGCAACTTTAAATAATTCCTCTCTACGATGACACCATTACTTATACTCTATTTTTATCTCCTTCAAGGTCAAGTGTTCATGGATATTTTGCCGAGAGTAAATATTGCGTCTCTTACTTGCTATTTTGGGGTTGCTAATGCAAACTCAAAAAAACCTCAAACTTCTTGCATATACTATGGATCTCGTCTATCGTGAATGTCTATCCAAGTTTTATCCAATAACATTCTTGCAAAACCAAATTTCTGCAGGTTATCGGTGAAGTTGTCCATCCTTATTGGCTTACTAGTCGCTAAAGCAATGCTGAGAATCATGTTTTTATTCTAGAATTCGATGGGCAGCCTAGGCAGTCGAATCCAAATTGTGGCCTCCTTCACTATGTTCACAATTGGAACGAAGTTTGGCACCAGTGTTCCATTGCCAGTAATTATCTAGCAGCCATCCAAAGGCCTGAGAAATTGCCTCCCAATTAGTCTCCAACTGGAATTGGATGATATGATGATTGTAGCCAATAGAAAAGTTTCAATTTCCCCCCTGATCTTGCCTTTCCCGTTGATTTCTCAAGCAATCCATTCAACCGGCACCCTCCGCCTGAGGCTTGAGTGATCGCTGCTGATGATTCTCACTCCTTTCGTGACTCCTACAATTTATCCTCCAGTAACTCTAGAACCTTCGTGAAGTAGTGCCGAAGGTTCTCGATTTCCTCCTCCAAAAGCCAAGGGGGTCCCGGCGGTGGTGTCCATTGCATCTCCCCTGCTATCACCCATACTTGTACTTAAAAAGTCTCAAAGAGTAGCGTGAATCTCAAACCAATCGCTCATCAGAGCGGTCATTTTCAATGATCTACGTTGATCGCTACCATGGACAATTTCTCCACAGATACTGGTGTCCGGGTCAGAGCACCTTACCTAATCTGATGGAGATGGTTAAAAAGGTCCACCAAGGATCACCTATTGCAAGGTCGGAACACGTAGCATACCTTTAGTTTATGATCCCCAGCCGCCATGGCCTCGTTTCCCACTAACTATTTATTGCATAAAATTTATAGAAGATACCAAATTCCATTGTATCTCGGATCTTTTCTAATCTTTTGTTGAGTGTGAGAAAGGTATAACCGCACGAAGTAGCTAAACGTAACAATCACGGTAGGTGATATCCATTTCGACATTTTAAAATCTCCACTTGTACTAAACGCCTTGTCCACGGTTGTCCATATTCTACCTGGTCAAGACACACCATACCTTCTACCTACCAACTCGGAGGATCTTTCAACGTGAGGATTGGAATTTGAACATTCAAAAGAAATTTTTTGCATAATTATTTCTAATAGGTAGCTTCAAGGTTTGGGAACAACTAGGTCACTTATCAATGGTCTTACAAAACTATGTATTTTTATAATGAGAGCATTTATTGGAAGTTCAAGTTAAGGCTATGGATGAAGCTAAATTCCGCATCTTCCTGTTTCCTCTCGCTGCAAGCTGGTTAAGATTTAGTTGAGGTATCTTTGTTGGCCTCTTCAAAAGCAAAGTTTTGCACCCATTTAATTTTAGTACCGAAAGCGGAGGGTACGGTTTAAAACATCAGGGAGAGCTCTTTTTTTTCTCTTTGGCTTGGCTCATTGCTTTGGATCTTGGGGAGCATGTAGCCTGCCTTTTCCTTTTTGTTTACCTGAACCACAAAATGGAGAGTGATCATCAGTTATACCACTGGAGATACGGTGTGTCGGTTGCTCCGAGAGCTGGGTGATAACTTGGGCCTGTCACGTCCCAAACACCAAATCCAAATAGTGGGTGGTCAATATTTACCATAAAACAGAAAATCTCATGTTTTACCCAATGTATTCTATTCAACTGTGGATTTCAATTCCTAACTCCCCTAACGGATTTTATTCATACACAAGTTTATTTGGAAGGACTCTAAACAGGGGAGAGAAGGAATATCACGTACAAGCTCAGAGAACAGAGAATTTGCTAGCAAGACTTCTGTATTGATGTGCAAACATAACGGGGTCAAGCCTAAGACATTAGGATTGAAACCAGATCCAATACTAACATATTCATATATATATATATATATATATATATATATATTTATGAATAAAAATATGAATATGAATATTATTTGAATGTATATCCATATTTATTTTAAAACGGATACGGATATAATTTGAATACTAAAAGTATGGATATAATTATGAATATAAGTTGAATAATTAAATATTATGATTATAGAATCAAAAATATTACTAAATAGATGATAAATCTGATTAATAGCATGTTTATGTAGTTATATATTTCATTTAAAAGATAATAAGTACTATATAAAATTATATAGGGTTGCGGGTAGATTCAAATATTCAGATACGAAATGGATAATTATGTGTCTATATTCATATCCATTTTTCTTTCATGATATATATACGGATATGAATATTAGTTGGATCCTTAAATTTTTGTTCATATTCGGATTGATTCAGATATGAAAAGGGATCCAGACGGATATTATCCATAATACTTTCACCCATACAGAAAATTCATAGATTAACTCGAGTCTCAATTGGTCAGTTTGATTAGTTTGAACTAGCTAAAACTTTTGGTACAACATACAGTTTACAACTTGTAGTTCAACAATTTTTATTTCTGTTTGTGTTTTTTTTCATTTTTTTCCTTTTTGTAAGGAAGATTGAGATGTAAACATTTGTTGCTAATAATAAAGGCCTTGAGTTAATGAGATTATATCAAAATTTTTGGAGGCAATATAAACTTTTCCAGATACCTTTACCAAATAAGAATATCACGGATCATTCTGAGAACCGTGGAAAACTAGAATGCTTGTTATGCTAATTACAACACCTACCTCAAGCAAAACTCCCACTTTGTTTCTTCAGTTTTTGCCTAGGTATGGACGTAGTCGTCTACTCTATTGCTAGTTGTTGGGGGTAAAATTGTCCATGCTAAAGATGAAGGAAATCGCGCAGGATTTAAGCATGCATTTTTAAAATTTTTTCAAATAAAATAGCAACGAAAGTAAATATTAATCTAAAATTAATACTATGCATGCATTGATCATATCAAATAAATCCTACTCAGGATCTAAACATGCTAATATGTGATAGAAAAATAAAATGCATTCGGTCAACAAATCGAATCTGCTGACCGATATGAGTTTAGAACTCGATACCTTTTCGCGGGTAGCTAATCTCCATAATCTGAATCTATCGAAAGAAGTTGTGTATTACACTGCAGCCACACACTTGTCCAGTCTTTACGAATGATCTACATGAAGCTCCTGATCCCAACCAGCTCCACCGAAGTGCTAGCTCCTCGCCGGAGCCTTCAATGACTGATCAGATCGATCCGATCGATCGTGTGCTTTTTGAATTTTTAGATATTTAAAAAATTAGAAAATAAATATTTGAGGATGATGAAGAGGTGTTTCAAATTTGGGGGTGATCCGATGCTCACAGCACTCGATCTCTCTACTCGAACCCAGATTCCCAAAATTAGGATTTCACTCAGTCCAAAAATTCTGACACACTAAAAATTATATCACGCCCTCTCTATGTGGAGTTTTTCTATGAAACAAATTTTTATGGAAAGATGACTTTTAGATATATAAACCATGTTTAGATCATATCTAAAAGTTAGGTATCCTTAGAGGTGAAAATCAGAGAAGAAGAAAGGCATGAGGAAAATGTAAAGTGCTGTAGGACCCTGCTCACCTTCACTCCAAGATTTTTTTCATCCAAAACTAATGCCCAATCACTCTAAAATTTTTATCATGTAATGCTAGCTCCTTCTAATGCACGCACAAAAATTCTCATAATTTATTGACATGAATACCATGGAAAAAGATAAGGGTCAAGTGGTTGGGAGGTTTTAACCACTCACTTGATTTCAAAAATCAAACGAGCCTCTTATCTTTATCCAATGCCTCCTCCCATGTGTTTAACACGCAGAAGGACACTCCTTCTATATGCATACATTTTTATTTCTTCAAAAATATTTGATAAATAAATGGGAGGGCGTGGAAAGCAGATAAGGTTAGATTGGTTCCAACCTCCAACAAACTAAGTTAAATTCAAAACTCAACTTATTTTGAACCAATCCAACCCTTAGACTAGATCAAAAGCAAATAAGAAAGGAGGTGCAGAAGCCTTCTGGGTGAGGGAAAAGTTACATACAAAAAATTTTGGGTGTGGAACAAGAGTGGAAAAGTAAAAAATCATGGGCACATGGGAGAGTTTGAATTTAAACTTCATTTGACTTGGTCCTAATTGGTTTCAACCAAACCAATTAATCTAAATCCAATTAGATAAGATTAAATACAACCAAATTAGGTTTAGCCTAATCCAATAAAATTTTAATCAAATTAGAAATTAATTAGATCTAGGTCCTGATCAAATCAGGATCAAAACTTCCATAGCGATTAGGTCATCTCATGACCTGATCGGATCAAACCAATTGAATCAAATTCAATTAAACTTGATCGAATACTCATCACTCAATCAAATTGAGGTAATCAATAATTGAATTACTCATTAATCCTCCAAAAATATCTGAGTCCAAATTGGATAGGTTATCGGACAATAAAGTTCCATCAACATGAAACTCGTGAAGAGTCCCAATCTAGTGGAACTCTTGAACCCAGTGTCCCAAACGAATGAAACCCATGATCTTAAAGTCTCAGACCAATGGGACTCCTAATTAGAGAGTCCTAGATAAGTAAGACTCAGTGTCCCAGTCTAGTGGGACTCTTGGTCACAGAGTCTCAATCCAGTGGGACTCTGGACCACAGTGTCCTAGGTCATTAAGACTCATGATCAGCCATCAGATTAGGTAGGAACTCTTTATGTGTGTGACCCCATAGGTTTGAATCCTAAGCTGGTAGCGCAAGAATCAATTTTTTATACTAGTCGATGTGACCATCTAGCAATGGTACACGATGTTCGGATAAATCGAAAAGTTGCAATGCAATAACAATGAATCTATAAAATATGGTTACCGTATAATTCATCCCCTTGATCACGATACTCAAAAGGATGATCTAGGGTTTACTGTCAATCCTATAATTCATCCACTTTATATTTTAAAATTTAGCATCCATCATATGGACTATCCCGATCGAGGATTTGCGAAATTGAAATACAGCGATGCACTTGCTCCAACACTTGGAGGGATCAATCCCATCTTGACTCATACAACAACAAGCCAAGTACTTGACTGCACCTAGTAGCCTTCCTTCATTGAATTAGAAATTTAGATAGTCCGATATCTAAGTATAGTAAGTTGCTTGTAAGTCACCATGGTGGTCTCAGATCTAAGAAACACTTATACCCATATTCTTCGAAACTAATCTTGATAGAAGAAAAGCTCCAGAGTTGGTCATTTCAGTGCAGAAGTATCCATACATCTCACTTACATGCCATGCTAGTGTCTCAACACTCCTTGATTACGAGAACAACCAACCTATATGGCACACAATGATCTATACTCAATAAACATTATTGTCCTAAATAACAACGTATCTTTCGATCATGAATAATTTAAGGACTAAATGACAAATCCTTCTTTATCAAATCTAGATAGTCCTAAGGACTTCATCACCACACAGGAGTTCATTAGAAGATAATAGATTTTGTGATAAAAAATGTCAAAATAATTTTTATTATTTGATAATTCATATATAAGTTCAACAAATAGCACAACCGTCAATAGGCTGATGATTGGCTTTGGGATATATTCCCAATAATCTCTTACTTGGACTAAAGCCAATCAGTGCAGTATCTAATACCTATCTTCGATTTGAAGTCGTTGAACTCTTTTACCATAACAGCTTTAGTGAATGGGTCAGCCAAGTTTTCTTTTCCATCGATCTTCTGAAGGTCGACATCATCTCGATCTATAATTTCTTGAACAAGATGGAAGCAGCGCAGAATTTGCTTCATCCACTGGTGTGCCTAAGGTTCCTTTGCTTGAGCAATGGCTCCAGAGCTATCGCAATAGAGCAGAACTGGACTATCAAGGAAGGATGCTACTCCAAGCTTGGTGATGAATTTTCTCAGCCACACCACTTCTTTGACAACATCTGATGTAGCGACATACTCTGCCTCATAAACTGAATCGACCACAGTGTACTGCTTGGATCTCTTCCAGTAGATGGCCCCACCATTAAGAGTGAAAATATATTCCGACATACTCTTGCTATCATCATGATCAGACTAAAAATTAGAGTTTATGAACTCCATTAATTTAAAGTCCAATTCACCATATACAAGCCACTGATCCTTAGTATTTCTTAAATACTTCAGTATGGCTTTAACAACCTTCTAGTGGTTCTCCCCTGTATCAGATTGGTATCTACTCACTATCCCTAGTGAGTATGCCACATCTGGTCGCATACATGTCATGACGTATATGATAGAATTCACTATCGAAGCATATGGTATTCTACTCATACGCTCTCTTTCTAGAGGTGTTGTCAGACAATCCCTCTTTGAAAGAAAAATTTCATGGCCTATCGATAAATAGCCTTTCCTGAAATTCTCTATGCTGAACCGTTTCAGCACAGTGTCAATGTATTTAGAATGGAACAATCCAAGCAACCTTTTAGACCTATCTTTATAGATCTTCATCCCTAGGATGTAGGAAGATTCTCTCAGATCTTTCATGAAGAACTATGATGATAGCCAGATTTTTATTTCTTGTAATGTAGGGATATTATTTTTGATTAAGAGAATGTCATCCACATATAATACTAGAAATACTATCGCTGAACCATTAGCCCACTTGTATATATAGGGCTCCTCTTCATTCTTAATGAAGCCATACATTTTGATTGTTCTATCAAATCATATGTTCCAACTCCGAGATGCCTGCTTAAGTCCATAAATGGATCTTTGAAGTTTATACACTTTAGACTCATCTATGGATGTAAATCCTTCAGGCTGCATCATATACACCTCTTCATCCAGCTCTCCATTTAGGAAAGCCATTTTCACATCTATCTGCCAGATTTCATAGTCTAGATGAGCAGCAATGGCAAGTATAATCCAAATGGATTTAAGCATTACCATAGGAGAGAACGTCTCATCATAGTTAATATCATAATGTTGATGATATCTCTTGGCAACCAAATGGACTTCATAGGTCTCCACCTTTCCATTTGTGCCCCTTTTCCTTTTGAAGACCCACTTACACCCTATGAATTTTATCCCTTCGAGTAGGTCAACTAATGTCCATACATCATTGACCTTCACAGATTTTATTTTAAATCTCATGACCTCAAGCCATTTCTCAGAGTTGGATCTTTACAATGCATCCATATAGGTGATTGGGTCATGATCATTCTCATCAAGTTTGATAGGATCCCCGTCTCGAACCAAAAAATTATAGTATCTATCCGGTTGACATGGTACTCTGCCAGATCGTCTTAAGGATGCATCTATAATAGATTCTGGATCTGATCTAATTAGATCTAGCTCTGATTTAATAACTTATGTCTATTCTTTCATCTATTGTACTTCATCAAGTTCGACCTTAGAGACATTAGTTCCTTTACCAAGAAACTCTTTTTCTAAAAAGACTGCTTTAAGGCTGACAAACACCTTTTGCTCATCAGCAAGGTAGAAGTAGTACCTTTTGATTTTTTTTGGGTAACCTATAAAACTACACTTACCAAACCTAGGTCTAAGCTTGTTTGTCATTAAACGTTCGACATAAGCTGGACATCCCCAAACCCTAAGATGTGAAAGCAATGGCTTATGCCCTATCCATATCTTATATGATGTTTTATTAACAAATTTACTCAAAATCCTATTTAGAATGTAACAAGCTGACTCGAGCATATATCTCCATAGAAAGATCGGCAAACCAGCAGACTCCATCATGGATCAAACCATATCCAATAGGATCTGATTTCTCCTTTCTGACATACCAATATATTGTAGTGTTCCAAGAGGGATCCATTAGGAGAGAATTCCGTTCTCCCTAAAATATGTCAAAAACTCATTAGCAAGGTACTCACCCCATCAGTCAGATTGAAGAGTTTTAATACTCTTTTCAGTTTGCTTTTCTACCTTATTTTGAAATAGTTTTAACATTTCAAATGATTTTGAGTTATGCTTCATTAAATAGATCTACCAATACCTTGATAGATCGTCTGTGAATGTTATAAAATAGAAATATCCATCTCTGGTACTTGAGCTCATGGGTCCATATAACGAATGTACTAGAGTCAGGAGTTCAGTGGCTCGTTCATCTTTTTCAGTAAAAGATAACTTGGTCATCTTACCAAGAAGATAGGACTCGCAGGTTGGAAGTGATTCACAATAACTAACCTCAAAAATTTCTTCTTGAGCTAACCTATTAATTCTATTCTTGCTAATATGACCTAGCCTACAGTGTCAAAGGTAGACATCAGACATATTACTAATTTTAGGGCATTTATCGGAGGATTGAACCATGTTAACAGGCATAGAAAGTAAATAAATTTTATTATTCAATTGTCCAATCAAAAATGTAACACCATTAAAAATGATATTATAAAATTTTTTTTATTGATATTTTAAAATCATTCATGGCCAAAAGGCCTACAGAAATGACATTCAATAAGAAAGTTGGACAATAATGACATTAATTAAGAATAACTTCATTTGAATTGATTACAAGGTTCATAATTTCTAAAGCTAGAATTAAAACTTGTCTTCCATCTCCAACATTTAGGAATCTCTCACCTTGATCAAATCTCCTACTGACCTACAAGCCCTGCATAGAATTAAAAATATGATAAGAGCTTTCAGTATCTAATATCTTGACAGTAGAATCAAATAAAAAAAAATTGCAAGGTGTTATTATATAATTACCATATCCAGCAACCACTTGCTTCTTCCTCGGTCTATTTGGATCCAGAGAGGCAATGTATAGAGGATAGTTTTTCTTTCAGTGCTCCTACTTCTTGTAGAAGATGCACTCTGCCTGGCTCTGATCGGGCTTGCACTTTTTAGTCCAATCCTATGCAGTCATCTCGGTGTTTGGCTGCACCTTCTTATTCTTCTTTTTTTTGTTCTTCTTCTCTTTCTTAAAGAGTCGATGATCAGAAGAAGATCCTCCCACTACATTCACCATCTCCTTGTAGAGTTGGTGAGTTTTCTCAAAGTTCTACAGTAATCCCAATAATCCATGGTAGTTAACTGTAGGCTTTGTTATTCTGAAATGAGTTAGAAAGAGGAGGAAGGACTTGGGAAAGAAATTAAGGATCGCATCCTTATCGAGGTGCTCGTGCAGGAGAAAACCCAGCTTGCTAAGGTGCTCAATCATCTTGATCAAGTACAATACATGATCAATGACTGAGGTCCCATCCCTTATCCAAGCATTGAAAATGGCACAACTTATTTTGTGCCTTTCAACATCATCAGGCATGCCAAAGAAGTCATTCAACATTTGAAGAATCTCCTATGGCTAGACGCTTTCAAACCTACGACTAAACTCATCGTTCATTGCCACCAGGATTATACATTGAACGATGGTGAGATCATTGAGCCACTTCTGATAAGTATCTCGAACCATTCTCCTAGCATTCGGGGTTGGCTCCTTAGATGCAGGATCCGTTATGACATAAAGTATCCACTCATGCTCCAGGATGATTTTCAACTTATGATACTAGCTATCGTAGTTGGATCCCATTAATTTGTCATTGTCTAACAATGACCGGAGCGACAGGTTAGTGGCCATTTCTACATAATAAGGAAAACCGAACCTAGATAGTATATGAATCAATTATCCTAAAGACTTAGACTTTAGTTTAAAGGTTCTTCCACTATTTTATACGAATTGGTAGCATCTACCTCCAATTCGAAGAATTACTTTAATTTCTTAGTGGGTATTAGAATCCACATAGACTACACACGAGCCCAACTTTGGTTGGTCAACCCATGTGCACCTATGGGTAGGCTCAAAATCAATTGCTTCTTTAAACAATTTTTAGCAATATCAATTTTGCCCTGAAGATCTAATCAATAGGCTTTGGCCTCCATTGAAAAAGTCTGGTTAGGTCTAACCATTAGCATGACCACATTTGATCTTATCTAACCAATAAATGATCAAGTCCGACTTTGGTCGACCACCTAACCACCATCAGAAAGACTTAACCAAATCATCATTTTGTGAATGATAATTTTATTAGTCAATAAGTACCATACTTTTGGGCCTCCAGTGATTATCAAATTAATGAACCTATATCACTCAACTTAATGGAAGGCTATGATTTAGTTATCTATATAACTATTTCATTTTTAAGGATCTAATAATTTTAGAGGATTTAGTTAACATATTTAAGAAAAGTGAGCCAATTTTGATCCTCCCTCTGACTTCACTAAGTCAGATAAAAAAAGATCTAATCTAAGCTAGCATTAGGAGCACCTAAATCAGTCAGATTGATTAACCTAATTGACATGGGTGAGCTCGAATCACCAAGTGATCTAATCAAAACTTAACTCACTAGGATGGCCAGATAAGTGAGATCAATAGAAGGGATATGCCATTAACTCATCATAGACCAAATCAGTCTGATTAGCTCCTAATTAAAAATCACTAGTCAAACTGCCAAACTTACCATAGACACCATCTGATTTGTTAGTTTTAATTTGACCAACCTAGTAATTTTAGGTTTGACTGCGTAGCCATGAATCAAGTCTATTTGATCCTCATTAAAGGCATGGACTTGACCAACTACAACTATTGTAATTGAGTCTATAGAATCCTTGACCTAATCTAAATTAATATTTAATTAGATTTGATCAATTACTCTAATTTAGTCGACTTTTTTAACTAACCTTAGATCTAACCCAATTTATGGACCTAATTCAACTAACCCAATAACTCATATTTTATGATTAATGACTTAGAGTCTTAATTCATAATTCTAGATACTAAATTATTATACTTAATATTTAATTAAATTTATGGGCTGTGGGTTAGGGTTCGATATTTCAAAAATATGTTTTAAATTTTTGAAAGGTTCTTTACAACTTAGTATTATTCATCAATTGAGTCGACTCACTTTAAAATTGAATCGGCTCAATTCACAAACAATACTAGTTATAGGATTTAATCTGAAACTATGTACAATACATAATACTAAATCATGAATCAAACTTTATCTAATTATGCATTCATGATTACAAATCAGATTAAAGCCTAATATAATTAGATCATAAAAATATTAGATCAAATCTAATATTTTATGATTAACGATATAGATCAGCAACGTACCAGGACAACCATTTACTGTATGAGGTAAATCCTACAGCAGAACAACCTGCAGTCCGTGCAATTTAGATTTTAATTTTTAGATCTAATTAATCAGATTACTAGATTAATATTTAGATCAAATCTAAATTATCAATCTAAAATATGAAAGCATATCTTGTTTAGCGAACCTGCTCTGATACCATTTGAAGGAAATTTAAGCATGCATTTTTGAAACTTTTTTGAATAAAATAGTGGCAAAAATAAATATTAATCTAAAATTAATACTATGCATACATTGATCATATCAAATAAACCCTACTTAGGATCTAAATATGCTAATATGTGATAGAAAAATAAAATGCATTCGATTAGCAAATCAAATCTGTTGACCGATACGAGTTTAGAACTCGATACCTTTTCGTGGGTAGCTGATCTCCATGATCTGAATCCACCAAAAGAAGGTGTGGTGTTATGCTAGAATCGTACACTTGTCCGACCTCTACGGATGGTCCACATGGAGCTCTTGATCCTGATCAGCTCCATCGAAGTGCTAGCTCCTCGCCCGGATCTTCGATGACTGATCACAATCGATTCGATAGATTGTATACTTTTTGATTTCTTGAGTACTTCAAAAAATTAGAACATAAATATTAGAGGATGATGAAGAAGTGTTCAAATTTGATGGTGGTCTGATGATCACAGCACTCAATCTCTCCATCCAAACCCAGATTCCTAAAACTAGGATTTCACTCGGCCCAAAAATCCTAACACACTAAAAATTCTATCACATCCTCTTTGTGTAGAGTTTTTCCATGAAATAAGTTTTTATAGAAATATAAATTTTAGATTTATAAATTTTATTTAGATCATATTTAAAAATTGGACAAAATCAAAAGAGAAGAGAGGCATGAGGAAAAAGTAAAGTGCTGTAGGACCCTACTCATCTTCACTCTGAGATTTTTCTCACCCATAACTAATGCCTAATCATTTTAAAATTTTTACCACATAATCCTAACCCCTTCTAATGCACTCACAAAAATTCTCATAATTTATTGACATGAATACCATGAGACAAGTGCATGAAAAAAGATAAGAGTCGAGTGGTTGGGAGGTTTTAACCACTCACTTGATTTCAAAAATCAAATGAGCCTCTTATCTTTATCCAATGCCTCCTCCTATGTATTTAACATGTAGAAGGACTCTCTTTCTATGTGTGCACATTTTTATTTCTCCAAAAATATTTGACAAAAAAAAGGGAGGGCATGGGTAGTAGATAAGGTTGGATTGGTTCCAACCTCCAACAAACTAAGTTGAATTCAAAACTCAACTTACTTTGAATTGGTCCAACCCTTGGAATAGATCAAAAGTAGATAAGAGAGGGGGCATAGAAACCTTCTGGGTGAGAGAAAAGTTACGTACAAAAAATTTTGGGCGTGGAACAAGAGTAGAAAAGTCAAAAATGGTGGGCGCATGGGAGAGCTTGAATTCAAACTTCATTTGACTTGGTCCTAATTGGTTTCAACCAAATCAATTAATCTAGACCCAATTAGACCAGGTTAAATCCAACTAAATTAAGCTTAGCCTAATTCAATAAAATTCTAATCAAATTAAAAATTAATTAGGTCCAATTCCTGATCAAATCAAGGTTAAAACTTCCATAGCGATTAGGTCATCTCATAACCTGATCGGGTCAAATCTAATTGAATCAAATTTAATCAAACTTGATCAAATCCTCATCACTCAATTAAATTAAGCTAATTAGTAATTAAATTACTAATTAATCCTCTAAAAATATTTGAATCCAAATTAGATGGATTATCGGACAATAGAGTCCCATCAACATGAAACTCCTGAAGAGTCCTAATCCAGTGGAACTCTTGAACCCAGTATCCCAAATGAATAGAACTCACGATCTTAGAGTCTCAGACTAGTGAGACTCTTGATCAAAGAGTCTTAGATGAGTAGGACTCAGAGTCCCAATTTAGTGGAACTCGTGGTCATAGAGTCCCAGTCTAGTGGGACTCTTGACCATAGTGTCCTAAGTCATCAAGACTGATGATTAGCCATCAAATCAAGTAGAAACTCCTTATATGTGTGACCCTACAGGTTCGAATCCTAGGTCAGTAGCATAAAAATTAATTTTCTATACCAATTGATGTGATCATCTAGCAATGGTACCCGACATTCGGATAGGTTAAAAAGTTGCAATGCAACAATGATGAACCTATTGAATATGGTTATCGTATAATTCATCCCCTTGATTACGATGATTAAAAAGATGATCTAGGGTTTACTATCAATCCTATAATTCATTCACATTATATTTCAAAATTTAGCATCCATCATATGAACTACCTCGATCGAAGATTTGCTAAATTGAAATACAGCAATGCACTTACTCCAACATTTAGAGGGATCAATCTCATCTTGACTCACACACCGACAAGCCAAGTACTTGACTGCACCCAGTAGCCTTTCATCACTGAATTAAAATTTTTGTTAGTCTGGTACCTAAGTACAATGAGTTGCTCGCAAGTCACTATAGTGGTCTCAGATCTAAGGAATACTTATACTCATATTCTTTAGGACTAATCTTGATAGAAGAAAAGATCTAAAGTTGATCATGTTTAGTGCAGATATCCTATACATCTCACTTGCATGCCATGCTAGTATCTCAACACTCCTTGGTTACGAGGACAACCAACCTATATGGTGTAGGTGGTGTGGTGCTCCCAAGCCTTGGTAGGCCATGGGCAGAGCCAGGATGAGGGCTCTAGGAAGGCTAGAATAGGTGTGGTCCTAGGGCTAGAATAGGAGTTGTCCTAGGATGGAGGTGGCATGTAGCTCTCCACGAGCTTGAGGTTCGAATATTGAGGGCCTCAAGGGGATTGATTGGTGCTTCGGAGATCTGAAATTCAAGATGGAGTAAGAAACCAAAGTCGGAGAATCAAGACTATAGAAAGAAGATTTTCTGTAGGTTAGCCAGATTAGTCCAAAACTAGATCAGCTAAGTCTCAGAGCATAGGCAAAATAGAAAGATCAAGTTTCGAAACTACAGGCACAACACAGAATTGGGCTGGCTCAGTTTCAAACTAAGCCAACTCAATAAAAATTAGTCAACTCAGTGCATGGATAGAGTTACATGAGGATCTATTTTAGGCTAGGGTCTGGGTTGATCCTAGGAGTCTTAAGGCCTGGTTTGAGAGATCTTAAGGGGGCTCATTCATGTATGGGTTGGAATTAGGTCCAGTGGATGAGAGCATGTGAGACATGGGCTCGATAAGTACTTTCATGTATTGGGTTAGCCTAAGGAAGTTTTTGAGCTGGGGTTTATTAGGATTTATGTGGAAACTCTAGGATATATAAATCAGGATATTGTAAATTGTACATGAAGAAGTGAATACAATTGAGCTTTTCTTCCTAACACTCCTCTCTCTGATTTCAACATCAAAATCCTAGCTTCTCTCATCTTTCTTAGATCTTCAGTTTGCTGGATTAACACTCAGGTTCATGCAAGAGATCGGATCTACGGCTGTGGCTCTGAGCAGTCGTAGGAATAATAATTAGTATCAGAGTTAGGTGATGCTTGGAATGTTGTGGATGACAATATGGTATCAAAGCCCAATTGAGCATGAAGGAGAAAGAAGATCAATTTTCAGTAGAGATCAGCAGTGAGATTCAGATCTAAAGGCTTTCTCCAGGCTTCGTGAGAAAGAAAGAGATTACAGGACTGCTGTCCACCATCCCTTGTTAAGGTATTTCTCAGATCTATCTATTTGCTATTTTTTGATTCAGATTGATCATGAAAAATAATGAGTTGAAGGTAGGATTGAAGAAGTTTGATGGAAAGGAAAGTTTCATGATGTGGATGGTAAGGGTGGAGGATCTGCTGGTTTGAATGAGGTTTTGTATGGTGTGTTGGAGGAGAGAATACCCAAAGGAATTATGGTCGAGGTTGCAGCAATTGTACATGAAAAAGAATACGTGTAACAAGTTGATGCTGAAGAAGCAACTATATGGCTTTCGGATGTAGGAGGGCGAGGATGTTATGGGGCATATTCAGTGGTTCACCCAGATGAGCTTGGACTTACTCAATATAGGGGTGGATTCAGAAGAGGAGGATAATAGTTTATTTTTGCTGTGTTCACTATCCGAAAGCTTTGATCCGTTGGAAACAACTTTGCTGTATGGTAAGGAGACACTGGTGTACGAGGAGATAGTATCAGTACTCAAGTTCAACAAGCAGCAGGAATAAATGACGAAGAGGAAGGTCTTCTAGGAGAGTCTTATGGTTTCAGAGAAGCACAGGAAAGAAAAGAAGAAGGATGAATAGAGGGGCAGCAAGGGATCCAAGAGATGCTTCAAGTGAGGAGAAGTAGGGCACTTTAAGCAGGAGTGTTTACTTTGGAATAAGTGCAAGGGAGGAGAAAGCTTGGATTCCATCAGTATAGTCACTGAAAGTGAAGATTCGAATGAGCTCTTGGCTGTCTCGAAGGAGTTAGCAGGGTGTGGTGTATTTATGATGGTTTCGAACAGATCTGTGGAGTGCAGAGGGTCTAAAGGATCAGCGATAATGTTCGAGGTACAGCGGTAGGCCCAGCAGTGTAGCATTGGATGGTTGGCCTCAAGGGACTCAAAGATAGAGTCGGCTTTTGCGGCATCAGGGGGACTTCAGCTCTAGGTGGAGCATCAAGCAGGGGTGGCTTCATGGGTGGAGAAAGCTATTACATGGGTTCAAAGTAGAGGGGTGCAGAGGGAGGACCTATATCCCAGCACCAATGCCGAGGTTGTATAGATCCAAGTGGAGAGGATTGTGTAGAAAGATAGGCATGGCTCTAAGGGGACAGTGTCAGGTAGAGCATCAGGATATGCGGCGAGTGTCGGTAAAGAAACGTTGCATGATCTTCAAGAAAGTTCAGGATAAGTGATGCAGCTATCAAGCAGAAGGATACCTACAACTTCAAAGATGGTGCAGAGAAACAAACCAAAGACTTCAGTGGTGGAGGCGGTCATCCCGAAGGCCTCAAAGGGAGCTCAATAGCTGAAGAAGTATGATAGTGACAAGATGAGCATGAGGGGCTATCAGGACATGTAGGGATAGCAGGATCATATAAGAAGAGGTTTCCAAGTGTGCCAAGGCTTGGGCGCACCAAGGTGAAGATTGTAGATGGTGTGGTGCTCCCAATCCTTGGGAGGCCATGGGCGGAGCTGAGGTGAGGGCTCTAGAGAAGCTAGGATAGGTGTGGTCCTAGGACTAGGACAGGAGTTGTCCTAAGGTGGAGACAGAATGTAGATCTCAATGGGCTTGAGGTTAGGGTATTGAGGGCCTCAAGGGGCTTGGTTGATGCTTCGAAGACCTAAGATTCAAGATGGAGCAAGAAACCAAAGTCTGAGAATTAAGACTATAGAAAAAAGATTTTATGCAGGTTAGCCGGCTCAGTCCAAAATTGGGTCAGCTAAGTCTTAAAGCATAGGCAAAATAGAAAGATCGAGTTTCAAAATTGCAAGTATGGTAGAGAACTGGACTGGCTCAGTTTTAGATTGAGCTAATCCAATGGAGCATAGCCAGCTTAGTGCTGAGACTGAGTCAGCTCAATGCATGGGTAGAGTTACATAAGGGTCTATTTTGGGCTATGGTCTGGGTAGATCCTAGGGGTCTTAAGGCCTAGTTTGAGAGATCTTAAGGAGGTTACTTCACATATGGGTTGGGATTAGATCCAGGGGATGAGAGCAGGTGAGACTTGGGCTCGGTGAGTGCTTTCATGTATTGGATTAGTCTAAGAGAGTTTTTGAGTTGGGGTTTATTAGGATTCATGTGGACACTCTAGGGTATATAAACCAGGACATTATAACTATTACAAGAAGAAGTGAATATAATTGAGCTTTTCTCTCTAACTATCTTCTCTCTTCTCTCTGGTTCCAACACCAAAATCCAAGCTTCTCTCATCTTTCTTAGATCTTTTATAGTTTGCTGGATTAACACCCAGGTTCACGCAAGAGATCGGATCTATGGCTATGGCTCCGAGCAGCCGTAGGAACAACATATGGCGCACAACGATCTATACTTGATAAACGTTGTCATCTTAAATAACAACATATCTTTTGGTCATGAACAATTTAAGGGCAAATGGCAAATCCTCCTTTGTCAAATCTAGATAGTCCTAAGGACTTCATCGCAACACAAGAGTTCATTAGAAGACAACATAATTTATGATGAAAATGCCAAAATAACTTTTATTATTTGATAATTCATATACAGTACAACAAGTAGCACAACCGTCAACAGGCTTACTATTGGCTTTGGGACATATTCCTAATAAAAGATCCAAGACTTTAGATGCTATGAATTATGTGCAAGAGACTTGTTGTGACCTCCGATACCTCCAAGATATTGGTCGCTGATCCATCATTGGCATCCAAATTCTCTTTGGTCTTTAACCCTTGTGCATTAGCCGCCGCTCTCGTAGATCACCGCTTGCCAATCGCTGAGCAATCTTTGATTTCAACCGAACTCGCTTCAGTGTTAGATGACCCTTCATTGGATAATGATTTTCTTCATAGATCGGTGATCTCTTGTTAGCCTTGCATCAGTCGATCACCAACACCTGACCCCACATCGGCATTTGATCCATCCTCACCCACAGTCCCCCTGGCAGTAATGAGTCTCAGCCAACATCAAAGGAAAGGCTAGTCTCTTGACCCCAAACCTTTTGTCGGCCATCGATCCTAGATCGGTTGTGCTAAATACCAATCCCATCTCGATTGCTGATCCCAATTACTATTTTCAACCAACTCGTCTCTTCATCAATCAAAATAACCCAAGGCCCCTCATTTAAAATTAGGCAATAGTTCTCAGCAGTTGGCCACGATCTAGATAAGAAAGTCATAACTGCTCCACCCCATGGATCTCAGCCATAAATCTAATCATGTCATGCCCTAATCGGCTAGGATAGGCCTTAAATAATGCTCTATAAGTGGCTCCTACCTTCATCTATAAATAGAAAATCTAGAGGGACCCTCAGGTAAGCTCTCTCTCACATGCTCCTTCTGACAGTTTTACAAATTCTGACTTGCATATCGGAGGATCCTCGTCAAAGCCAAATTCGGTCAGGACTTTTTGCAGGTTCTTGTACAAGAAGAACACCATTGTTGCCTTTCTCCAGCCATCTTGACTAGAGTCCAAATTTTGTAGCAATAGTTTGGCGCTAAAGGAGGGATTGAGGCCCATCTTTTAGAAGGAGCTTGAGATCGAGAATAATGGCACCACGTAGAACGTCCTCCCAGCATTCCAACACCACCACTTGTTGGTCGGTGGAGAATCCGACCAATCATTTGTTGGAAAATATATCCTAAAACTAATCATCTAGGTTATAGATAGTTAAGCTCATTATAATTTATACATAAACTATTAAATAAATAAAAATATTATTTTGGCTTTTCATCACTTATTGTACATCTTTCTTTATAAATTTTTTTGTGATGAAGTTCTTAGAACTATTTAGAATTAATAAAGAAGGATTTATCATTTAGTCCTTAAATCAGTTTGTAATCAAATAATATGTTGTTACCTAGGATGAGAATATTTATTGAGTGTAGGTCGTTGTATGCCATATGGATTGATTGTCCTTTTAACCAAGGCGTGTGAACATACTGGTATGGCATGCAGGTGAAATATAGGGATACATTTCATTGAACGCAATCCAGCTATGGAGCTCTTTGCTATCAAGAGTTGCTTATGAAGGATATGAGTATAAGTGTCCCTTAGACCTGAGATCACCACAGCGACTTGTAAGCAACTCATAGCACTTTGGTGCCGGACTACTTGAATTTCTAATTCAGTGATGGAAGGTTTTTGAGTGCAGTCAAGTACTTATTAAGTTGGTGCATGAGTCTAGATGGGATTGACCGCTCTAAGAGCTTAGAGATAACGCATCACTATATTTTAATTTAGCAAAATCTCGATCGAAATAATCCATATGATGGATATTAAAATTTAAAATAAAATATGGATGACTTATTTAGGGTTGACAATTAAATCTTAGGTCATCCTCTGAGCATTGAGGTCAAGAAAATGAATTACACGATAACCATATGCCATATGTTCATGGATATTGCATTGTGACTATTCAACCTATCTGGACATCGGGTACCATTGCTATATGGTCAAATCGATTGGTATAGCAATTGGTTTCTATGCTACCGACTTAGTTTTCAAACCTATGGGATCACACATAATAGAAGTTTTAATATTATATGATGGCTGATCCAGATTCTCACTGAACTTGGACTCTATGATCAAGAGTCCCATTGGACTGGGACTCTTGATCAAGATGAAGGGAAATCCTGATTTTCCGATCCAGGTTCGTTCAAATTTGATCAGATCAAGAGATATATTTTAAATTTTTTTTTCTTTGATCTGTATCAAATTTGGAATACTTTAGATTTGATTCTTATTATTTTAATAAATAAAATAAAATAAAGATAAATTAAATCAAATTTAATTTACCTAATTTGGGTAATCCAATTACCCGTTGATGATCTTGTATGCAGCGAAAGGTTCTGGATCTAGCCACGCAAGCGCCTGGCCTCTATCAGTATCCACTCAGGCTGGATCTAGAGATCCTCTTCTTCTCTATCACGCTTCCAAAAATCAAATCTGGATCTGATCTAGAGGATCTTCAAAACTCCTTTTGAAGATCAGCAGTCGTCCTTTGCAGCAGTGCAGCCTTCTAGCTTTTGATCGCCTTTCTCTTGCTTGAATCGCACCAACAAAAATCCAAAACTCCTTTTGGACATGGATATTGCATTATGACTATTCAACCTATCTGGACATTGGGTACCATTGCTATATGGTCAAATCGATTGGTATAGCAATTGGTTTCTACGCTACCGACTTAGTGTTCGAACCTATGGGATCACATATAATAGAAGTTTCAATATTATCTGATGGCTGATCCAGATTCTCACTGAACTTGAACTCTATGATCAAGAGTCCCACTAGACTAGGACTCTATGATCAAGAGTCCTACTAGATTGAAACTCTAAATTTCATTGGTCTAGGACTCTATGATCAAGAATCTCACTGATCTAGAACTCTATGATCATGAGTTCCATTGGACTGGGACTCTACATCAAGAGTTCCACTGATCTGGAACTCTCTGATCAAGAGTTCCATTGGAATAGGACTCTATTACCTAGAGATCCTTTGGATTGGGACTTTATATTTATTAGATTCAATTAGGTTGGACTTGATTAGATTATGAGATGACCTAATCGCCAAGGAATATTAGTCCCTTATTTGATCAGGACTTGAGCTCAATTAATTTTTGATTTGATTAGGATTTAATTAAGATAGTTTAAGCCTAATTTGATTGGATTTATTCTAGTCTAATTGGATTTGGCCAAATGTGTTTGGATTAAAAATTGATTGGATAAAAGTTAGAGTCTATATAGTTTGGACTATCTCCTTGTGCCTTGACTATTTGACCAATGCCCACCTTCATGCAAATTTAGATCTCTCATGAATTATTTTTCAAACTTATGAAGAGCTTCCATGCCTTATTTCTCTCCCTTTAACCTAGCCATGGCATTGGATGAGGATAGGATTTATCTTGAATTTTGAATTCAAGATAGGAGGTTGAAACAACTTCAACCTCCCATCCTTATCCACTCCACAAGCCTCCCACCTTTTGATGTCCATTATAAAATGTGTTTTCTTAGTGGGCATGCACATGGAGATAGGAGAGTCCTTCTACCTATGAAAAAGTGTTTTCATGAAGAAAAAATCTAGAGAGGTGGCATGTGAAGAGTTTTGGGCATGAAGGTCTTCCCAAGATCTTTTCTTTTATTATCTCATGCTTTCCCATTTCAGATAAGATCTAAGAAGGGGGCGTGAGATATTTTGTGAGAGTTGTTTCATGAGAAAAAGAAGAAGAGTGTGAGGAACTTCTGGGCATGAGTTTTGAGAATCAAAAAAAATCCAGAGAGCCAAGTCTCTAGGGTTTCAAGGTGTGGGCTTTGACCTAAGATTTTGACCTAGGGTTCGAAAAGTGAGATCGAGAGCTGTGAGAGTCACCTCTCCATGAAACTTCTCAGATCTCTTCCTTATCCTCCATTGTATCTATTCTGATCTTTTAGATCATCCCAATGATTGAAAGAAAGAGATTGATCGAGATCAATCAAGATCGACCGTCGAAGGTTCTAGCAAGGAGCTAGCACCCGGAGGAGCTGATCAGGACTAGAAGCTTCGTGAGGACGATCCATAAGGACCGAACATTCTATGCGACTCCATCACAATGTAAGAAGCCTCCAGTCCATGGTTTTCAATTGTGGAGATCATCTAGCCGCATTCATGTATCGTATTCTGAACACAAATAGGATAGTAAATCAGATTTACTATTTTTTGCTTTTAGTATTTCATATGTATATATATCATGTTATGATCTTAGTGTAGGGAGTTATATGATTAGATCATATGTATGCATAGATTAATTAGATTAATCTTAGTCTTCTGCTATAAAGTTTTAAAATACATGCTATAAACCCCTACAAATTTTCTTCAGTGGTATCAGAGCCTAGGTCATATGATATGATATATATGCTAATTAGAAATATGAATGCTAACATATATGATATGTTTTTAGTCTGAGTAGCAAGTAATTAGACTGGGTTGGTTGCCATGGCCATCCGGTCATAGGAGAAAAGAAGGGTTTAATGACTCTCTTCTTTCATTCAATGGAATTCTCCTAAGGCAGTAGGGGTGCCGCTGTGATTATATCTAATGAAAATAAAAAGCAAAAAAAGTTTTTTAAAATTATTTCAAACTAAAAAATTAATTATGAATATATTTAGATTAGATCTAAAATAGATTTATAGTTTTATTTGTATCTTATATATTATTTTCTATTTAGAACATGCAATTGGTTGCTATTTATGAAATGACCCAATCCATTTCTGAAATGAGTCGACCCATTTAGTAAATAGAAAAATATGTATATATGAGAATGAAAAAATATTTTATAAAACTTTGAAATTATTTTAAATATCGAACCCTAACCCATCAGCCCAATACTTAATTAAGAATTAAGGATTGTTTATTAGGATCTAGAATTGTGAATTAAAGATCCTAAATAAAAGCATAAACCATAATGGGTTAGATGAATTAGGTTCATTAATTGGGTTAGACCTAAAGTTAGAATTAAAGAATGGACTTAACTAGAGTAATTGATCAAATCTAATTAAGTATTGATTTAGATTAGGTCAAGGACACTCTAGATTTAATTACAATAGTTGTAGTTGGTCGAGTCCATGTCTTTAATAAGAACCAAATGGACTTGATTCTTGGCTTAGCAGTCGAGCCCAAAATTATTAGATGGATCAAATTAAAACTAATTAATCAGTTAGTATCTAAGATAAGTCTGGCAAACTTGAGTAGTGATTTTTCATTATGTGCTACTTGCATAGATTCGGTCTGTGATGAGTTAATGACATATCCCTTCCATTGATCTTACTTACTTGACCAACATGATGGACTACATTTGATTTGATCACTTGGTGATTCGAGCTGATCCATGTCAATTAGGTAAATTAGTATAACTAATTTTGATTAGTAAGATTGATATAGGTGCTCATAGATCGAAACTGATCCTAGTCCTCATCAATAAAAAAAAAGAGAAGAGAATCCACCATATGAAGGCCTTTTCTTGGTTTGGAAAGCCCCCATAAACTCCTTGGTTCTTCAGACAGACAACCTTAATTTATGATAGCAAAAAGAAGAACGTTAGGTTCAATCGAGTGCTAAGCCACGATTTTCTTAAACCTAATTGAATCTCATTCAGATCAATTGAACTAGAATCAGTTCAATTATGTCACCAGATTCAAAACCCTTGTTTGTGTGACCCAGTTAGATTCAGTTCTGTATGGTAATGGGATATGTCATGATCTCTTCTTGACATCAATCGAAACCCTTCGATGAAATCAGAACTCTTCTAATTCGAACAGCTAAAATGAATCGATCAATCTAAATCATTCTACATTGCTCCCAAAATCCACCAGTGACACCTAGCAGTAATATGGTGGCAACCCACAGAGCTGGAAGTGCGAAACCTCCTTGGTGCCAGCTAACCTATTGATTTAGTTCTTCTATCTTGAGCCCTGATCAGATTAGGGTTAAGGTGAACTCGTCAAATCTCTAGTCTCTGTTCAATAATTATGATTAATGCGATTCGATTCAGTTCAATGTGTTAAAATTCTAAATAAAACTCTTCTATTCATTTCACTCTACCAGTTGTCTCATGGTTTCTGTGTTCTGATTCTCATACTATCATAGGGCTTTACTCCTCTACCACCGAGGTAGATAGATTCCATCTTGATGCAATCCAGTTCCTACAATGAACATGTCAATAGCCAACATACACCTCAGGGTTCATATGGCTAGGAGATCGAGTAATGGTGTAGTCAAAACCTATAAACACCCTCAAGTGAACTGCCGATGCATCTCAGGTCAAAGAAACCCCGACACTACTGCGCATCGAGTCAGTCATTGACAGAGAAGGTAAAGACCTCCCCCTAAATTTGACTACTCAAGGTGTCACGCTCAGTGCCCTCGTTCTCTAACGAGTACTTATACTCCTCGCTTCGGTGTCTCCATACCGTAGACTCAAAGACTCCACTACTAAAGAGAATGATTGTAACGCAACCTTTCGGATCAATACATCCTCGTGATGATCCTATGGTCTGGAGCAATTTATGAGTTAATAATGATTATTTCAATGTCTAAATTTTTCAACTTTTAAAAATAATGAATTATCATTACCATTAATCAAGGATGTATCACAGACACTAAATACAATATGTGATAGAAAAAATAATCATTTTATTAATTTTAGTTAAAAATTTAATAATTTTTGCCCCTAGAAGTGTAATTACAAGTGTCAGCCAATTTAGCTTCTAGGGCACATATATTCTAACACTTTAAGAGATTGATTCATAGAATATCCTAAAGAGTCATTAGGATACATTCTACATTCCAGAGAACCACAAATATGATTGTAAGTCGACATGCCGTCTTCTTGAAAATAGTTTTATTCAAAGATAATTTGTGGCATTGGAAAGCAGAATTAAGCTTGATGAGAAAGTCTCACAAGTACAATGAGCTAAGACCAAATTGGAAATCAAATAAGGTTGAAGCTAATAAGAAACACTACCTCCAACATCTCAAATAGATTCGAAAAGAGTTTTCCGTCCCCCTAAAAAAAGATAACTTAAGGTATTATTTCAGAGAAAGTAGAGAAAATGTACCTGCATAGGTAATGGTGCCCATGGTGATGATCCCAAAAACCTTAACAAAACAAGACGATATCAAAAATATCGACTCTGAGAAAAAAGGCTAGAGGCAATGCAGTTAGAAATTGACTCGATGCACTCAAAACCAAAGTCCGGCAAGCTGGAGAATCCACCAAGAAGGTATAGTACTATTGGGTGTAAATAGATCTTCAAGAGGAAAGATTGGTGTAAGATGGAAATCGTTGAGAACATTCAAGCTCGGACTAGTGGCAAAAGTTATAGTCACGTGAAAGCATTGACTATCAGGATACTTTTATCGCAGTGGTTATGCTAAAAATCCATCCGCACAATTGCTGCCGTTTGCAGCCTATTTCGATTATGAAATACGGCAAATGGATGTAAAAACGGCATTCTTAAAATGGAATATCTTGAAGGAAGATATCTATATGAAACAGTCGCTAGGTTTCACAATCCAGTGATAACTGATCACAAGGTTGCAAGCTGCAAAAGGTCCATATATGGACTTAAGCAAAGCATCTCGGAGCTGGAACACTTATTTTATGATGTGATCAAAATATTTGGTTTATTCAAAAATGAAGAAGAACGTGTGTCTTTAAAAAGGTCAGTGGGAGCGCTAAATTGTCTCCTCATAATGTACGTAGATGACAATCCTCCTTGTTGAAATGATATTCCCATGAATGACAATAGTCAAATTATGGTTGTCCAAGAATTCCTCCATGAAGACTTAGGTGAAGCATCACTTTTATTCCAGGAATTAACGGTCTAAAAGGAATAGACCGAAATAGGATGCTAGAACTTTCACAGAAATGTACATAGAGAAAGTACTAAAGAGGTTAGTATGGAAAAACTCTAAGAGAGATTCAATACCCTTCAGACATGTTATTCCATCTTTTCAAGAAAAGATGTGCCCTAGCACACCTAAGGAATAGAACGCATGAGCAGGATCCCTTATAGCTTTTCTGCAATAGGGAGCCTTATGTAATGCCACGCTATTAACACGACCTGATATAGCCCATGTGTGATGTCAACAAAGCAGATATCAGTTCAAATCTAGGTGAAGAACACTGGAGTTCTGTAAATGTATCCTTAAAGTACTTGAGAGAACTTAAAGGATATGATGTTTTGGTCTTTGGTAACCGGAGAACTCAAAGTCTAAGGGATAACAGACTCGGATTTTATGTTCGATATAGATTGATGAAAGTCGACAAATCTGAAAGTCTGTTTATGTGGCAATGGTGGCTTTCAGTTGGAATAGTTCCAAGCAAACTGTGATAGCAGATTCCCACGATTGGAAGCAGAATATATCGCTACACGCAGAGGCTGCGAAGGAAGCATTCTGATACAAAATGTTTTGCTGAAAAATTGGAGTAATGCCAATCAGATACGCATTCCTCTGTACTGGCGACAACAATGCGCCAAACCCTTGCTAAAGAGCCGAGGGTCTCATAAAAAAATCTATGCACATTGAGCGCTGTACCATCTCTTCCGTGATTACCTCGAGAAGGGTTATGTCGAGGTCAAGAGAGTCAACATCCACAGATAAATGTGGCAGACCACTTTACAAAGCCCGTTGGGCCAACAGAAGATCGAAGCCTACCTTGAAGAAGTTGGGACTTAGACTTGTAGCCAAATTGGCTTTAGGACAAGTGGGAGATTGTTTTAGATATATGTACACTAGAATCAGAATTGGCTGACAACTTTGTAATACACTTCTAGGGGCAAAATTAATAATTTTGACTAATATCAAATAAAATGGGTTATTTTCTAGTCATAATAATGTATATTTAGTGTCTATAGATACATCCTTTGATTAATGGTAAAATGAAATTCCATAATTTTCAGAGTTGAAAATTTAAGACATGAATAATCATTATTAACTCATAAAATGCTCTCGATCCAATAAGGATCATCACCAGAGGATGGCTGATTGATCCGGAAGGTTGGTGTAACATTGCTTCTCTTTAGCAGAATGGAATCTTTGAGTTCTAAATGGTGTAGAGAAACCAAGAGCGAGAGTAAAGATAGCTCCAATTAGAGAACGAGGGTACTGAAGCGTGACATGCTCGAGTAGGTCATTAGGGAGTCCTTACCTTCTCGTCAATGACTGACTCGATGCTGCAGTAGTGTGTCTGGTTAATTTGACTGAGGTGCATCGATAGTTCACCTTGAGGGTGTTATAGTTTTGACTACCACCATTACTTGGTGTCCTTAGCCATGAAATCCTGAGAATGTATGTGGCTATAGCATTTCATTGTAGGAACTGGATAGGCATCAAAAGAATGGAAATCTATCTACCTCGGTGGTAGATGGAAGCAGCCCTATGATGAATCATGAAGAAATCAAGTCCAGAAGTCCATGGCCAATGGCAGAGTGAAAATAATAGAAAAGAGTTTCTATTTAGGTTTTCATATTGGACTGAAATCGAATGATTATCATCCATAAAGCACAGAGACTAGGGTTTAAACGAGTTCAACCTTAACCCCTAATCTGTCGGGGCTCAGATAGAAGAAACTTAATCATACAGGTAGCTGCATCAAGAGGTTCGCATCAGCTCTGATTAGGTTGCCACCGATATACTGCAGGTGGTCACGGTGGATTTTAGAGGCGATTGAATGATTTAGATGATCGATCATTCTAGTTGTTTCGATCGGAAGAGTTTTGAATCCATCGAAATGGAGTTTCGATGAATGTCAATGATAGAGATAATGACATATCCCATTACCAATACAAAAACAAAACCTAATTGGGTCACACAACAAGGATTTAAATCTTGGTGATCATCAATTGAATTGATCCAGTTCAATTGATTCTAATGAGATTCAATTAGGTTCAAGAAAAATCGTGCTAAATCACTCAATTGAACCTAGCGTTCTTCTTTTAACTATCATAAATAGTTGTCCTGACTGAGCCAAAGGTTTATGCTCATGTTAAGAGGCCTTCAACTTTGTCTAACTAGAGCTTGTCCCAAGTCAGAAAAGGTTGTCTTAATTTTGTAAAGACATACCTAATCATTTTTGATCCATCTGCCATTTCTCCTCATCCTTTGACTTTGGTCAAAAAAGTTGACCTTTGACTGATCAAATGTTGACCATTTACACTTTTGACTTTTTGTCCATGTGTCATTGCACCTATTAGAGGGCTGGTGGGTGGCTTGTCTCCCTACCAAGAACCTAGCAAGAAGGAGGGTGGCAATGCACCCTTGCGTGTGCCACAAGCTGGAGGCGCGCCCAAGGAGTCCCTTGTTGGACAGGGACTCCAATCTCTTTTTTGGATTTTCCATTAGAAGTTCTTCCTAAGAACCAACTTTTTGACTGGTCTTAGGCACCCTCTAAAAGGAGGAATCCAGGGGAGTTCTATTCCCACCAAATCAAGATTTAGATCTGATTTCACAAGGGTTGTGATTGGTTGGGAAAGAAGAGGAGTTGGAATCATCTTAGTCCTATAAATAAGACCTACACCCATACTCAAAGTAAAAAACACAATTCTCCACCAGGCTACTTCTCCTCTCCTCCCCATGCCAACCACCTTCTCCACACTCTCCTCTCCACATCCAAAAGGAAGTTTTGGAACCTTGGTTTGGTGCGATCTAGACGAGAGAAAAGCGAATGAAAAGCTAGAAGGTTGCGCTAACTGCAAAGACAACTGCTAATCTTCAAAAAAGTGTTTTTGAGATCCTCCAGTCAGATCCAGATTTGATTTTTGGAGACGTGATAGAGAAGAGAGGATCTCTAAGATCCAGCCTGAGTGGATAACTGGTAGAGGGCCAGGCACTTGCATGGCCTAGATCCAAGAACCTTCCGCTGCTTACAGGATCATCAATGAGTAAATCTCGGATTATCTAAACTTCAAGATAAATTAAATTTGATTTAATTTATCTAATTTTATTTTAATTATTAAAATAATAAGAATTAGATCTAAAATATCCCAAATTTGATCTAGATCAAAGAAAAAAATTTTAAAATATATCTCTTGATCTGATCAGATCTGAATGAACCTGGTTCGAAAAATCAGGATTTCCCTTCAGCCCTAGTACATACTGATGTGTGCAGCACATTTAATATGTCTGTTATAGGCAATTTTATCTACTTCATAATCTTTACCGATGATTTATCTTGGTATGGATATATGTATCTTATGAGGCACAAGTTTGAAGCTTTTAAAAAGTTTAAAAAATTCAGACATAGAGTAGAAAAGCAAACTAAAAATCATTAAGATTATTCGATCAAATTGAGGTCTTAAAGTCAAAAAATTTTTGGACTATCTCTATAAAGAAAATAGTATAGTCTCTCAATAGACAACCTCAAACCTAGAATAACCTCAACTTAATGAGTTTCAGAAATGAGGAACGCAGATCCTATTAGATATGGTCCGATCCATGATGAGCTTCACAGACCTTCCTGATTTTCTTTGGAAGATAAGTTTGTTTAATAAAATACTTTACTTGAATAGGGTTCCTTCTAAAAACCGTTCCTACACACTGGTAATGAAATATGGTATGGTAAGAACCAAGTCGAGTCATTCTCAAGAATTTGGGGTTGTCCGACTCATGTCAAAAGACAATAAGCGGTTAAGTTAACTTAGATCCTTTAGACTCCGATTTATAGGATATCCTAAAGAGTCATTAGGATATTATTTCTATCTATCTAGAAGATCATAATTGGTGATTGGTGAGTCCGACATGCTATCGTTAAAAAATAAGTTTTTTATTCAAGCAATAGCGGCATTTGAAAAGTAGATCAGCTCGAGGAGAAAGTCCCACAAGAGCAATGAGCTACAGGACCAAAGGAACAAATCAAGGTTAAGCCAATAACAATCACTACCTCCTCCACCTCAATAGACAAAAAAGGGTTTTTCGTCCTTCTATAGGTCTTAGGTTACTATTTTAGAAGAAAAGTAGAGGAAAATGTTCCCTCGTAGGTAACGGTTTATGATGATGAATCCCAAAATATATAATGGGAGGCGATATCGGATATAACTCTGAGAATGGTTAGAGAACATATGAAGTCAGAAAAATTAACTCGATGCACTCCGAACCAAGTCTGGACCTTGATAGATCCACCAGAAGGGTATAGTAACCTATGCGTATAAATGGATCTAATAAAAGAAAGATTAGTGTGATGAAATATGGAGAAACATTCAAAAAGCTAGATTAGTGGCAAAAAAAGGATAATAGCGCAATGCAAATTTGCATTGACTATCAGGATACCTTTTCGCTAGTAGCTATTGCTGAAAGTCCACTGCACATTGCTTTGCTATTGCACCTTATTTTTTGATTATGAATATATGGCAAATGACCGATAATGGCATTCTTAAATGGATACCTTGAGGAAGATATCTATATAGAGCAGCCACTAGGTTTCACATCCAGTGATGCTGATCACGAAGTATGCAAGCTGTAAAGGTCCATATATGGACTTAAGCAAGCATCTTGGAGCTGGAATACTCATTTCAATGATGTCATCAAATTGTTTGCTTTCATCAAGAATGAGGAGGAACCACGTATCTTCAAAAGTATCAGTGAGAGTGCTGTTGTCTTCCTCGTATTATATGTGGATGATATCCTCCTTATTGAGAATGATATTCCCATGTTGACTATAGTTAAAATGTGGTTATCCAAAGAATTTTCTATGAAAGACTTTGGAGAAGCATCCTTTATTCTAGAAATTAAGATCTTTAGAGATAGATCAAAGAGGATGCTAGGACTTTCACAGAAGATGTACATAGAAAAAGTGCTAAAGTGGTTTAGTATAGAAAACTCTAAGAGGAGTTTGGTATCCTTCAGACATGGCACTCATCATTCTAAGAAGATGTATCCTAGCACACCTGAGGAAATAGAATGCATGAGCAAGATCCCTTATACTTCAGCAATAGGGAGCCTCATGTATGCCTTGTTATGTACACGACCTGATATAGCCCATGCTGTGAGTATCACAAGTAGATATCAGTCGAATCTAGATAAAGAACACTGGACATCTATAAAATATATCCTTAAGTACTTAAGAAGAGCTAAGGATATGTTGTTGGTTTTTAGTAATGGAGAACTCCAAGTCCAGGGGTATATAGACTTGGATTTTATGTCCGATGTAGATGATCGAAAGTCAACATTTGGGTGTCTATTTGTGTGCAATGGTGGAGCTATCAATTGAAAAATTTTAAGTAGATAGTGACAGCAGATTCCACCATGGAAGTAGAATAGATCACTGTGTCAGAAGCTATGAAGGAGGCATTCTGGTATAAGATGTTTGCCATAGAGATTGGAGTGATGCCATCAGATGCCATTTCTCTATACTGCGACAATAATGGCGCCATAGCTCTTGCTAAGGAGCTGAGGTCTCACCAAAAATTCAAGTACATCGAATGATGATACTATCTCATCTGCGATTACCTTAAGAAAGGTTACATCGAGGTCAAGAGAGTCTACTCCACAGACAATGCGATGGACCCACTTACAAAGCCGTTGGGCCAGCAGAAGATCGAAGCCCATCTTAAGAAGATGGGACCTAGATTTATAGCCAATTGGCTTTAGATCAAGTGAAAGTATGTCATATTTATATGCCCTAGAAGCCAAAATTGACTGACACTTGTTATACACTTCAAAGGATAAAATTATAATTTTGATTATAAATAATAAAATAAATTATTTTCTATCACAATGTGTATTTAATGTCTATGATATATTCCTTGAGTTAATAGTAATGATAATTCTTATTTTCAAGAGTTAAAAATTCAAGATATGAATTTTTATTATTAACTCATAAAATGCTTCCGATCGTAGGATCATCATGAGGATGGTGATTGATCTGGAAGGTTGGTGTACAATCGTTTCTTTATAGTAGATGAGTCTTGAGTCTACGGTGTAGAGACACCAGAGCGAGAGTGCAGGTACTTGTTAGAGAACGAGGGTACTGAGTGTGACCACCACGAGCAGTCATAAGAAAGTCTATCTTCTCATCGATGATTGGCTCGAAGCTGTAGTGGTGTGTCTGATTCTTTGACCTGAGGTGCATCGGTAGTTCATCTTGAGGATGTTATAGTTTGACTATACCATGACTCAGTCTCCTAGCCATTCAAAATTTGGAGGTGTCTGTTGGCTATAGCATGTTCATTGTAGAAATTGGATTGCACCAAAAGAGAATCTATCTACCTCGGTAGATGAGGAGCAGCCCTATGATGATCATGAGAATCAAGTCCATAAGCCCATGGCCATGGTAGAGTAAAATAATAAAAAGAGTTTCTATTAAGATTTTTACATCAAACTTGAATCAAATGATTAAATCATATGACAGAAATTAGGGTTTGACGAGTTCACCTTAACCCTAATCTAATCGGGGCTCAAGACAGAAAAACTTAATCACACAGGTAGCTGCACCGAGTGGTTCATTTTTAGTTCTAATGGACTGCCATCATATACTGCTAGGTGACACTGGTGGATTTTGGGAGCAATTAGAATGATTTGGATGATCAATCATTCTAATTGTCTGAATCAGAAAAGTTTTGATCCATCGAAAGATGTTTCGATGATGTCGATGATAGAGATCGTGACATATCTTATTACCATACAGAACTGAACCCAACTAGATTACACAAATAAGGGTTTGGATCTGGATATCATCAATTGGACTAATCCAGTTTAATTAATTTGAATAGGATTCAATTAGGTTTAAGAAAATCGTGCTAGCACATGATTGAGCCTAATGTTCTCCTTCAATTATCATTTTAAGCTGTCTCGAATGAGCCAAAAATATTTGTGCTCACTTAGGCACCTTTACTTGGTCTAACTAAAATTTGCCCATGTTAGAAAAGGGTTGTCTTAATTTATGAGATAAATTTAAGACAACACTTACCATTTTTCGTCACCTGCTAATTCTCATCTTTTGACTTTGGTCAAACATTGACCTTTGACCCTTAGACATCTATCCATATGTCATGCATCCATAGGAGATTGATTTTGGACTAGTCAACCTACTAAAAAGTAGGTGGACCAGAGGTGCATGCCTAGGGAGGCATGCACCCATGGATAGAGGCACCTGGATTCCCATACAAATGGGACTCCAATTCCTTCGGGGTTTCTACCTTAGTGGTGCCAAAGATTAGAATTTGATCAGTCTTAGGCATCATCTAAGGATGATTTAGAGGGGCACTTATCTGATTGGATTAGGTGATGTCATTCCACCAATCAGATTTAGATCTAATTATACGAAGCGACATGATTGGTCGGGATGATGTGGCACTGCATGGCGCAGCAGGATCTATATAAATCCTATCTGTGCCTAATTTTAGAGAGCTTAGACCATTACCCATGCTACAAGACTGCCCCTCTCTCTCCTCCATGCCATCTTTAGGTCCCCTCTCTCGTCTCTACGCCCAAGAAGATTTGGGCTCCAGTTTGATGCAATCCAGGCAAAAGAAAGGTGACGAGAAAGGAAGAAGGCAACACTATTGCAAGAGATGATACCCAATCTTCAAAAGGAGTTTTGAAGATCCTCTAAATCAGATCTAGATTTGATATTTGAAGAAGTGATAAAGAAGAAGAAGATCTTCAGATCCAGCTTGAGTGGATATCGGTAGAGGTCAGGCATTTGCATGGCTAGATTCAGAACCTCAAGCAATCAGCAGGATCATTACAGGATAATCTGATTACCCAACAATAAGGTACAAAATTAAATCTATTTTAATTTATTTTATTTTTATTAGATCCATAAAATTAAATCTAAAATATCTCAGATCTAATCTAGATTTAAAAGAAAAAATTTTTAAAATATCTCTCTTGATCCAATTAGATCTGAACGAATCTGATCCAGAAAATTAGAATTTTTCCTTCAGTTTTTTGTAACTGCTGTCATAGATCTAATCTATAGTAGTAGTTACATATAACCACCACTATAGGTCTGGCTCTACTGTAGCAGTTGATTAACTGCTGCCATTGTTTGACCAATAGTAGCGGTTATGCTAAACTTCTGCTATAGGTTTCGAGCTATGGTAGTAGTTACATCAACCTATGGCAGCGGTTACATAAAACTGCTGCTATAGATCCAACTTATACTAGTGATTTTATGTAACCATTATCGTAAATCTATGGCAGCAATTTTTGAAATCATTGTAATAGTATGCACTGTCATAGTTCCATTCTATAGTAGTGAATCTTTCGCCATTCTCAAATTTTCTACTAACTTAAAGTCCATGCAACATATTGTGTATATGAACTAGACTTCTGGTATCCAATACTCAGGTAGTAGTATCACAAATAGAGAAATTACAAGCTATTTTTATATAACAATCTTGACCAGCAACTACTTGCTGCTTTCTCCTATTCAGCCTATAGAGATCAAGAGGATAATTCCTCTTTCAGTCTATCTGACTAGGGTCAGCATTGGACTTCTCATTCTAAAGGAGCTGAGACACCTCAACACGACACACCTTTTCTTCACGATTGCCGAAGGACTCATTCAATACTTGAATCATTTTCTTTGGCTAAGTATTATGAAACATACGACTGAACTCCTTGTTTATCACTTTCCGTATAATGTAACGCATCATGGTGCGATCAGTAAGTCATTTCTAGTAAGTATCTCAGATTGCATCATGAGCATTCAGAGTAGGCTCCTCAGGTGCCTGATCCATTAGAATATATAGGATCTGCTCATGCTCTAGAACAACCTTTAATTTTCAATATCAATTATCAAAATTAGGTCCTAGAAGCTTATCACTATCTAATAAAGAATGGAGCGATAGAACACTAGCCATTTTATTTAACTGAAAGAAAAATAAAAGAGATTATTTAGCCATAAAGACTTGGACTTTACTCTAAAGGTCCTCCCACTATTTTCTATAAATTAGTAGCCTCTACCTTCAATTCAAGGAATTACTCTAACTCTTTAGTGGGTACTAGAATCCATATAAACTATAAATGGGCTCGAGGAAAGCTCTGACTAATCCATGTGCATCTATAGATATGTTCTTAATCAATTATTTTTTTAAATAATTTTTAAAAAATTATTTTGCCCTAGATTTCATTTTAGTGGGCTTTGGCCTCCACTGAAAGGTCTGGTTAGATCCAACCATTAACATAATTGAGTTTGATATATCAAACGAACAATGATCAGGCTCGAGAAATGCTCTAGCCAACCTGATCGCTGTTTAGAGAATGCAATCTAATCATCATATCATGGATAGTAATTCCAATATTCAGATGAACACTAGGTGTAAGACACCTTTAATATTTACCTAGATAATTAGATCCATTGCCATCCACCTTAATGGGAGGCTATGATTCAATTATCCCAAAACTTTATCATTTTTAAGAACCTAATAATTTAGACAATTTAGGTTACATGTCATTTAAGGATAAAGAAGACATAGACCAAATTAACTCTCCACTGGCTTCACCAAATAAATCTTTCCAACTGACTTCTCTAAAG
>QRFJ01007253.1:0-59614 GCA_006176705.1 Cocos nucifera
AAAAAAAGAGAGAAGATCTTATCTCTTGTTGACATGGACGTTAAAGCTCGGGAAAGATCTTATCTCCTGTCAAGGTTGAATGAGATCTTATCTTCTATTGACGTAGATATTGAAGCTTGGGATAGATCTTATCTCCAATCGAGGTTGAAGAAGATCTTATCTCCTATTAAAGTATTCAAGCTCGAGGGAGATCTTATCTCCAGTCGCGGTTGAAGGAGATCTTATCTCTTATTGATGTAGATGTTGAAGCTTGAAGAAGATCTTATCTCCAGTCATGGTTGTGAAGGGAAATCCTGATTTTTCGATCCAGGTTCGTTCAGATCTGATTAGATCAAGAGATATATTTCAAAAATTTTCTCTTGATCTCAATCAGATCTTGATAAGTTTCAGATCTGATTATTATTATTTTAATAAATAAAATAAAATAAGATAAATTAAATCAAATTTAATTTACCTGATTTGGGTAATCCTATTACCCTATAGATGATCCTGATTGCAGCGGAAGGTTCTGGATCTTAGCCACGCAAGCGCCTGGCCTCTACCGGTATCCACTCGGGTTGGATCTGGAGATCCTCTTCTTCTCTATCACACCTCCAAAAATCAGATCTGGATCTGATCTGGAGGATCTTCAAAACTCTTTTGAAGATCTGCAGTCGTCCTTTTGCAGCAGCGCAGCCTTCTTGCTTTTGATCGCCTTTCCTTGATCTGAATCGCACCAACCTAAGTCCAAAACACCTTTTGGACGTGGAGAGCAAGGGGAGAAGAGAGCTATGGCATGGAGAAGGAGGGGAGAGGCAGCCTTGGGGCGTGGGGTTCTCAATTGATTCATTTTCATTGAAATTAGGGTTGGGCGCAGGGTCTTATTTATAGACCTCTTGTGATCCAACTCCTCTTCCTCTCAACCAATCACAACCCTTTGTGAAATCAGATCTAAATCTGATTGGTTGGAATAGAGACCCCTGGATTCCTCCTTAGAGGGGCGCCTAAGACCAGTCAAACTGGATTCTTAGTAGAACTCTGATTGGAATCCAAAAGGGAGGTGGAGTCCTTGTCCAACAAGGACTCCTAGGCGCCTCCTACTTGGGCTCACGCCACCCCTTGGCGTGCGCCCTTCTCCTTGCCAGGTTCTGGCAGGGGGACAGGCCCCCACCAGCTCTCCAATAGGTGCATGACATGTGGTCAAAAGTCAAAGGGTCAATGGTCAACGTTTGACCAGTCAAAGGTAGACTTTTGACCAAAGTCAAAGAACAAGAAATGGCAGGTGACCAAAAATGGCAGGTAATGTCTTACAAATAAGACAACCTATTCTGACTTGGACAACCTCCAGTCAGACCATATGAAGGCCTCTGATTGAGCACAAACTCCTTTGGCTCAGTCAGGACAACTTATTTATGATAGTAAAAGAAGAACGTTAGGTTCAATCGAGTGCTAGCACGATTTCCTTGAACCTAATTGAATCTCATTCAGATCAATTGAACTAGATCAGTTCAATTGATGATCACCAGATTCAAACCCTTGTTTGTGTGACCCAGTTAGGTTCAGTTCTGTATGGTAATGGGATATGTCATGATCTCTATCATAGACATCATCGAAACTCCTTTCGATGGATCAGAACTCTTCTGATTCGAACAGCTAGAATGATCGATCATCTAAATCATTCTAATTGCTCCCAAAATCCACCAGTGACACCTAGCAGTATATGGTGGCAACCCATCAGAGCTGAATGCGAACCTCTTGGTGCAGCTACCTGTGTGATTAAGTTCTTCTATCTTGAGCCCCGATCAGATTAGGGTTAAGGTGAACTCGTCAAACCCTAGTCTCTGTCATATGATGTAATCATTCGATTCGAGTCCAATGTGAAAATCTAAATAGAAACTCTTTCTATTATTTCACTCTACCATGGCCATGGATTTCTGGACTTGATTCTCATGATCATCATAGGGCTACTCCTCTACCACCGAGGTAGATAGATTCCATCTTGATGCAATCCAGTTCCTACAATGAACATGCTAATAGCCAACATACACCTCAGGGTTCCATATGGCTAGGAGACCGAGTAATGGTGTAGTCAAACTATAACACCCTCAAGGTGAACTGCCGATGCATCTCAGGTCAAAGAACCAGACACACTACTACTGCAGCATCGAGTCAGTCATTGACGAGAAGGTAGACTTCCTAATGACTACTCGAGGTGGTCACGCTCAGTGCCCTCGTTCTCTAACGAGTACCTGTACTCTCGCTCCGGTGTCTCCACACCGTAGACTCAAGACTCATCTACTAAAGAGAAGCGATCGTACACCAACCTTCCGGATCAATCACCATCCTCGTGATGATCCTATGGTCGGGAGCATGTTTATGAGTTAATAATGATTATTCATGTCTTAAATTTTCAACTCTTGAAAATATGAATTATCATTACCATTAACTCAAAGGATGTATCACAGACACTAAATACACATATGTGATAGAAAATAACCCATTTTATTGAATTATAGTCAAAATTATAATTTTGCCCCTAGAAGTGTATTACAAGTGTCAGCCAATTCTGGCTTCTAGGGCACATATATCTAACAATCTTACCTATTGATGTAGAAGCCTCTCAACCGAGTTGAGAGATCTTATCTCATAATCACGTAAAGTTGTAGGATCTTATCTCCCGTAGAAGTCGGAGAGATCTTTTTTCAGTCGAGGTGGAAGGAGATCTTTCTCTATTGATAGACGTTGAGCTCGGGGGAGATCTTATCTCCAGTCGAGTTGAAGGAGATCTTATCTCCTATTAATGTAGACGTTGAAGCTCAGGGGAGATCTTATCTCCAGCCAAGGTGAAGAAGATCTTATCTCTTGTTGACAAGACGTTGAAGCTTGGGGGAGACTTATTATCCAACCAGATTGAAGGAGATCTTATCCCCTGTTGAAGGTTGAAGCTCGGAAAAGATCTTATCTCTAGCCAAGGTTGAAGGAGAACTTATCTCCTATTGAAGGTTAGAGCTCGAGGGAAATCTTATCTTCAACCAGGTTGGAGAAGATCTTACCTCCTATTGATTCAGACATTTAAGCTTTGAGGGAGATCTTATCTCCAGCATGGTTGAAGGAGATCTTATCTTCTGTTTACATAGACGTTGAAGCTCGAGGGACTTCTCTCTAGCGAGATGAAGGAGATCTTATCTCCTGTTGACGTAGAAGCTTGGTGGAGATTTATGTCCAGCCGAGATTAAAAGAGATCTTATCTCTATTGAAGTATTGGAGCTCAGTAGGAATCTTATCTCCAATTGAGTTGAAGGAGCTCTTATCTCTTGTTGAATGGATCGGGAGAGATCTTATCTCCAATCGAGATTGAAGGAGATCTTATCTCCTGTTGACATACTGTTTATCTCTCTAATTGAAGGAGATCTTATCTCCTACTGACATAGTATTGAGCTTCGGGAGAGATCTTATCTCCAACCAAGGTTGAAAGAAGATCTTATCTCCCAGTGATGTAGAAGCTCGAGGAAGATCTTATCTCCATCGAGGTTGAAGAAGATCTTATCTCTTGTTGACGTAGACGTTGAAGCTCGGAGGAGATCTTATCTCCAGCCGAGGTTGAAGGAGATCTTATCTCTTGTTGACTCGGGGGAGATCTTATCTCCAGTCGAGGTTGAAAGAGATCTTATCTCCTATTGACATAGACTTTGAAGCTCGAGAGATCTTATCTCCAGCTAAGGTTGAAGAAGATCTTATCTCTTGTTGAAGGATTGGAGCTCGGAAAAAATCTTATCTCTAGCAAAATCTCCTATTGAAGGGTTGGAGCTCAGGGGAGATCTTATCTCCAGCTGAGGTTGAAGCAGATCTTGTCTCCTATTGATGTAGATATTGAAGCTTGGGGGAGATCTTATTTCTAGTCGAGGTTGAAGAAGATCTTATCTCCTATTGACGTAGGCATTGAAGCTCGGGGGAGATCTTATCTCTAACCGAGGTTGAAAGAGATCTTATCTCATGTTGACGTAGAAGCTTAGGGGAGATCTTATCTTCAGCCGATGTTGAAGGAGATCTTATTTCCTGTTGACGTAGACATTGAAGCTCGAGGGAGATCTTATCTTCTCTAGCATCAATCCTATTGGTATAGAATCTAGTTGACGTCAGATCAAGCTAGAGTTAAGGAAGAAGAGATCGTCGCCAGTGACTTGCAAAATAAAGTCCCATCTGGAGTCGGTGGAGGTGGCTCCGATAGGACCCTCCAACGATCAAGTCAGCTCTTCTAGCCAATAGAAATAGAGTGCTCAGACAAGAATTCAGTGGAGTTTTGGAAAGGAAAAGAGAGTCTAGAGAAAATATATCTGGAGGGTCCCTTTTATAGATGAAGTCTGGAGCAGATTAATAGTGATGGTCGTAACTATCCGGTAGTGGGCCGCTCAGGTCTACGTGGAGTTTGTTATAAAGAGAGGTGTCTATTGCCGTGTTGTGGCTATTCATTGAGATTTAATAGTCAAAGTTTGGAGGAAGCAAGCATTGGTTGGTGAAGAGCTTTGACATACATCAATTCCAGAGGAGTTCGGACTCCTAAAGGAAACTTTGACTGAAGGAGAAATTCGGAAGGAGTTTGGCTCCTGGAGGAACTTGACAGAAGTAGAAGTCTGGAAGAAGTTCAACTCCTGAAAGCATCCGACTAAAGAAGAGGTTCAGAAGGAGTTTTGCTCCTGAAGGAATTCAATTGAAGGAGAAGTTCGGAAAGAGTTCGGCTCCTCGCGGCGTTCGACTGAAGGAGAGGTCCGAAAGGGGTTCAACTTCTAAAGGTATCCGACTGAAGGAGAGGTCCAGAAGGAGTTTAGCTCCTATAGAAATCTGACTGAAGGAGAGGCCCTAAAGGAATTTGGCTTCTGGAGGCATCCGTCTGAAGTAGAGATTCGGAAGGAGTTTGGCTCCTAGAGGAGTCCGACTATGGGAGAAGTTTGGGAGGAGTTTGGCTCATGGATGAGTCCGACTGAGGAAGAGATCCAGAAGAAGTTCGACTCCTAAAGGAATCTAACTGAGAAAGAAGTCTGGAAGGAGTTCGGCTCCTGTAGGCATCCATTTGAAGAAGAGGTCTGGATGGAGTTTGGCTCTTGGAGGAATCTAACTGAAAGAGATGTCCGAAAGAAGTTCGGCTCTCGAAGGCATCCATCTAAAGGAGAGATTCGAAAGGAGTTTGGCTCTTGGAGAGTCCAACCGAGGAAGAAGTTTGGGAGAAGTTTAGCTCCTAGATGAGTCCGACTGAGGGAGAGATTCGAAAGAAGTTTGGCTCCTGGAGGAGTCCAACTGAGGGAGAAGTTTGGAAGGAGTTTGGCTCCTATAGGCATCCATCTAAAGGAGAGATTCAAAAGGAGTTCATCTCTTGGAGGAGTCCGACTAAGAAAAAAGTCCGAGAGGAGTTCGGCTCCTGGATGAGTCCGACTAAAGGAGAAGTTCAGAAGGAGTTTAGCTCCTGGAGGCATCCATCTGAAGGAGAGATCCGAAAGAAGTTCGACTCCTGGAGGAGTCCGACTGAGGTTTGATCGCTAAGGAGTTCGGTCAGCTAAAAAAGTTTGGCTAAGGTTTGGCTGCTAGAGGAGTTCAGCTGGGGTCCGACCATTGGAGGAGAATTCTCGATCGAAGCTCTTCCGTGATTACCAGTTGCATTAGGCTAAGAATCAGGTTGGACTTTGGCTGGAGCGGGATTTATCCCCAATAATTTTCTATGAGCATTTTTGTAATTTTGACTTAAAATTAATAAAGAGTTATTTTCTAGCACATTGTGTATATATGGTATCTATGATACAACCTTTGAATTAATAGAATGCTAATACATATTTTCAAGAGTTAAAAATTTAAGACATGTATTTTCATAATTAACTCATAAACTACTCCTGACTGTAAGATCATCATGCGGATGGTGATCGATCCGAAAGATTAGTATATGATTGCTTTCTTAAGATAGATAAGTCTTGAGTCTACAGTGTGGAGATACCGGAGTGAGAATACAAGTACTCATTAGAGAATGAGGGCATTGAGCGTGACCACCTCGAGCAGTCATAAGAAAGTCTATCTTCTCGTCAATGACTGAGCTCGATGCTGTAGTTATATGTCTAGTTCTTTGACTTGAGGTGCATTGACAGTTCAGCTTGAGGGTGTTATAGTTTGACTACACCATAACTTGATCTCCTAGCCATTTAGAATCCTAAGGTGTATGTGTTTGGAATAGTATCCTAAAGCTAATCATCAGCCTATTGATGGTTGAGATGTCTATTATAATTATATATAAATTATTAATAAATAAAATTTATTTTGATATTTTATCATCATAAATTCTCACATCTTCTAATGAACTCCTGTATTTTGGTGATATTCTTAAGACTATTTAAAATTGACAAAGGAGGATTTATCATTTAGTCCTTAAATTTGTTTGCAACCAAATGATATGTTGTTACCAAGAATGACAATGTTTATCGAGTGTAGGTCATTGTGTGCCATATGGATTGGTTGTCCTCTTAATTAAGGAGTGTGGAGATACTAGTATGGTATGCAAGTGAGATATAGGGATACATCTACACTGAACATGATCAACTCTGGAGCTTTTCTACTGTCAAGATTTGCTCCGATGGAATATGGGCATAAGTGTTCCTCCGACCTGAGATCACCACAGTGACTTCCTAGCAACTTACTATGCTTTGGTGCCGACTATCTGAATTTCTAATTTAGTGATGAAAGATTTTTGGGCATAGTCAAGTACTTGAGAAGTCGGTGTGTGAGTCAAGATGGGATTGACCACTTTGATTCAGGAGTTGTGTTTAATTGTATTTCAATTTAGCAAATCCCTAGCCAAGGTATCCTAGTGAGGAGTCACGGGGCCAATTGCTTTGAGACATGATTTGAATGTACTTTTTAGGTTTGACAGTTTAACTCAGAGTCATCCCCATTTACAGAGATCAAAGGGATGAATTATGCGATAACCATATTTACGTAGGTTCTGAATGTTGTAATTGCAACTATTCGATCCATCTAGATATCGGATTATTAGATATGTGTGCCCTAGAAGCCAGAATTGGCTAACACTTATTATACACTTATAAGGATAAAATTATAATTTTAATTCTAAATAATAAAATGGATTATTTTCTATCACAATGTGTATTTAGTATCTGTAATACATCCCTTGAGTCAATGGTAATGATAATTCTTATTTTCAAGAGTTGAAAATTCAATACATGAATTTTTATTATTAACTCATAAAATGCTCCCAATCGAAGGATCATCATGAGGATGGTGATTGATCCGGAAGGTTGGTGTACAATCATTTCTTTATAAGTACATGAGTCTTGAGTCTACGGTGTAAAAACACCGAAGCAAGAGTATAAGTACTCATTAGAGAATGAGGGCACTAAGCGTGACCACCTCAAGCAATCATAAGGAAGTCTACCTTCTCGTCGATGATTGGCTCGAAGCTGCAATGGTGTGTCTAGTTCTTTGACCTGAGGTGCATCGGTAGTTCACCTTGAGGGTGTTATAGTTTGACTACACCATGACTCGATCTCCTAGCCATTCGGAATCCTGAGGTGTATGTTGGCTATAGCATGTTCATTGTAGGAATTGGATTGCACCAAGAGAAAATCTATCTACCTCGGTAGATGAGGAGCAGCCCTATGATGATCATGAGAATCAAGTCCATAAGCCCATGGCCATGGCAGAGTGAAATAATAGAAAGAGTTTCTATTAAGATTTTCACATCGAACTTGAATCGAATGATTAAATCATATGATAGAAATTAGGATTTGACGAGTTCACCTTAATCCCTAATCTGATCAGGGCTCAAGATAGAAGAACTTAATCACACATGGTAACTACACTGAGAGGTTCATTTTTAGTTCTGATGGATTGCCACCATATACTGCTAGGTGTCATTAGTAGGATTTTGGGAGCAATTAGAATGATTTGGATGATCGATCATTCTAGTTGTCTGAATCAAAAAAGTTCTGATCCATCGGAAAGGTGTTTCGATGATGTCGATGATAGAGATCATGACATATCTCCATTACCATACAAAACTAAACCTAACTGGATCACACAAACAAGGGTTTGAATCTGGAAATATCATCAATTAGACTAACCTAGTTCAATTAATTTGAATAAGATTCAATTAGGTTCAAGGAAATCGTGCTAGCACACGATTGAGCCTAATATTCTCCTTCAATTATCATTTTAAGTTGTCTCGAATGAGCCAAATGTGTTTGTGCTCACTCAAGTACCTTTACTTGGTCTGATTGGAACTTGTCCAAGTTAGAAAAGGGTTGTCTTAATTTATGAGATAAATTTGAAACAACACCTGCCATTTTTTATCACCTGCTAATTCTTGTCTTTTGACTTTGGTCAAACGTTGACCTTTGACACTTAGACATCTACCCATGTGTCATGCAACCATAGGACATTAATTTTGGATTAGCCAACCTACTAAAAAATAGGTGGACTAGGGGTGCATGCCTAGGGAGGTGTGAGCCCATGGATAGAAGCGCCTGAAGTCCCATACAGATGGGACTCCAGTTACTTCGGGGTTTCTACCTAGGTGGCACCAAAGATTAAACTTTGACCAGTCTTAGGCACCATCTAAGAATGATTTAGAGGAGCTCTTATTTGATTGATCAGGTGATGTCATCCCACCAATTAAATTTAGATCTGATTGCACGAAGCAACGTGATTGGCCGGGATGATGTGGCACTGCATGGCGCAGCAAGGTCTATATAAATCCCCTCTGCACCTAGTTTCAGAGAGCTTAGATCTTTGCCCATGCCACAAGGCTGCCCCTCTCCCTCCTCCATGCCATCTTCAGGTCCCCTCTCCCTCTCCATGCCCAAGGAGATTTGGGCTCCAATTTGGTGCGATCCAGGCAAAAGAAAGGTGACGAGAAAGGAAGAAGGCAGCAGTGCTGCAAGAGACGATACCCGATCTTCAAAAGGAGTTTTGAAGATCCTTCAAACCAGATCTAGATCTGATATTTGGAGAAGTGATAAAGAAGGAGAAGATCTCCAGATCTAGTCTGAGTGGCCAGTAGAGGCCAGGCACTTGCATAACTAGATCCAGAGCCTCAGGCAATCAGCAGGATCATCATAGGGTAATTTGATTACCTAACAACAAGGTACAAAATTAAATTTGATTTAATTTATTTTTATTTTACTTTATTAGATGTATCAAATTAGATTTGAAATATTTCAGATCTAATCTAGATTTAAAATAAAAAATTTTAGAAATATCTCTCTTGATCCAATTAGATCTGAACGAACTTGATCCGAAAAACTAGGTTTTTCCTTCAACTGGTATTAGAGCCAGGTTCTTATAAATTATTTAGATCTGATTTAAATTTATTTTTGATCTAATAATTAGGTGATTTTAGATATCACATGAGATGTGATTAGATCTAAAATCAAAAAAATTAAAATTAAATAATTTAGATCTAAGTTCTACAAGATGCATGACTAGTTGTAGAATAGAATTGTTCTATGTATAGTCTTGCATGATCATAATTTAATTTGATTAAGTTATAATTTTAGATCAATTTATTTATTATTTTTTGATGTTATAAATATTATAATAAGATCTAAAAAATAAAAAATAAAATTATTTAATTTTTGGTTCATATGAGATATGATGCATGCATGTTTAGACTAGTTGTAGAATAGTTCTACATAATTATCTAGAATAGAATTTATTTTGATGTGATCAATTTAAATTTAATTTTTTAGATGAATTATGAGATAATTTAGATCTAAAAATATGCATGATATGATACATGAGATGTATGCAAAATATGTTTATAGTTAGATCAATTTTTATATATGAGATATATGATGTAGATCTAACTAGTTTTGTAGTTTTTTATATTTCTGATTAAGGCATTCCCCTTGGCCGTCCGATCATAAGAATAAAGTAGGATTTAAATGCCCTCTCCTCTCATTCGATGGGGTGTTCTTATGATGTGTAGGGGTGCTGCATGTTCGTCCTTAATCAAAAATCAAAACTTATTTTTTCTGTAAAATCCTAGATCCTGAAACCCTAGGATTTTATTTACATGTTTTGTTTATGAACCCTAAACTTAATTAAGAATTAAGATTATGAAATATGTTAGGTCTAAAATTAAGAATTTTAAGATCTAAGACATATTCATAAAATTGGGTTCGGGCTTGGGTAGCTCAATTAGGTCTAAGCGGTTGATCAAACTGAATCAAGAGTTGGTTAGATGGGATCAAGAGTGCTTAAATTGACCAGCCTAATAGGATTAAGTCTGGATCAAGATCGAGTCACATGAGTGATCGATCAAGCTAAGACCTAATTAGGCTCAGTGGTTAGAGTCTGGATTGTAGGCTAATCCGATTGATTCTGGCTCAACAATTTGGTGTCTAAGGTAAGTTTGGCAGATACGATCGACTGATTTTTAATTGGGAGCTACTCGACTCGAATGCATTTTTGTCAAGTTAATGGCATATCCCTTCCACCGATCTCACTTACCTGGCCATATTTGTCAGCCCAGTCCTTATCTAAGGTGGCTAACAATCCAAGCTAACCTATGCCACTAGGTTAGTCATAATGGTTATGGCTATGTCAAGTCAAGTTTAAAGAGACCTAAATCAAATCTTCCTAAGAAAAGATTAAGTCTAAGGTCTTCCACCATTGTAGATATGCGGGCTCTTCCTGGGATTGATTGTTCTCGGCTGATCACAGTGGTTCAGTTGCACCAAAAAGATGCAATCATGTCTATTAGGCATTGGATGCTATGGGTTGGAGCATAGATTAGGCTCAATATTTTGAATATGGTGAGTGATCCAATTAGGAATCCAATCTATGCAAATGGTGGGTCAGACTTAACTAAGGAGTGGATCAATATTTTGGGTATGATGAGATTCATGAATTAGAAACCAAGTCTGGCTATGATTAGAGAATCATTGAACAAGAGTTATTCACTCATTGTCTAATCCATCACCAATATCTGTTAGGTGAGGTGATGAGCCAGTTGGTGGGACTACACTGCCTACTAGAAATCAATAATCATGGAGATTTTGACATCTCTATAGAAGAAGTGTAGGAATCCGAGAAAATAGTGAGAGCTAATTTATTTAAAAATCAAACTCCTAAACAAATTGGTCAAGTCTTAATTACAAAATCTAACTAAAAACTTTGACTCTCTATAGATAAATATCTGCGTCCAACCCACTAGCACGTATCCTAGACACCCATAGATTGATCGAATCCAATTACAAGGATTGGCTCCAAAACTTTAAAATTATTTTGGATTTTGAGAAGTTAACTCATGTATTGGACCAGGACCCTCCCACCTTACCAGCTCGTCCATCCGCTGAATAGAGAGCATCTCTTGACAAGTGGATGGATGAAGATAACAAGATCAGATACTACATATTAGGCTCGATGTCTGATGAGCTTAAGCACCAACATGAAGATATCATGACTGCCCACCAAATATTGGCTCACCTATAAGAGATGTTTGGTGAACAGAGTCGTGCAGCCAAGTATCAAGTCACTAAACGACTATTCAAGGCTAAAATGTGTGATGGACAGTCAGTCCAAGATCATTATCTGATGATGATCAAGGATTTGGAAGAGCTTGAGAAGCTTGGAGTGAAGTTAGACCTGGATCTGCAAAATGATATAATTCTGCAATCTTTGACTGATGCATATGGGTAGTTCATCATGAATTACCATATGCATAAACTTTAAAATTTTCTAGCTGAGCTTATGAACATGCTGGTTACTACTGAGCTTTCTATGAAAGGTTCTAAAGGCTCAATGCTTGCTATGAAATGAACTTCTTCTAAGAGAAAGTCTTTTAAAAAGAAGAAGAAGTCTGTGAAAAAGTAGAAGGTGGAAGAAGGAAAGAAGAAAAAGACAGAGCTGAAGAAGAAGGCTACTGACAAAGAAAAGTATTTCCATTGCAATACTGACGGCCACTGAAAGCGGAACTGCCCTACTTATCTAGCCACCCTAAAGAATAAGAAGGAGGCAGGTCCTTCTGGAGGTATACTCGTTATTGAGTCTAACCTTACGATTTCTTCTGCATCTAGTTGGGTGCTTGACTCTGATTCTAGTACTCATTGTGTACTTTCATGCAGGATCTTGAAGATAGAAGGAGGCTGAGGGATGGTGAGATGATCCTATGCATCAAAAATGGAGCAAGAGTTGCTGCTGTGGCCGTAGAAACATATCCTCTTCGACTACCATCTAGTTTAGACTTAGTATTAAAAGATTGTTATTATGTGCCTACAGCAAGCAAGGAATTTGATTTCTGTTTCATGCCTTAGCACTAGAAGGCTATGTAATTAGTTTTCTTAAGGATCCATTGTAACATTCTTTATGAAAGAAATAAAATTGCAAGTGGTTTTCTTATTAACGATCTTTATCAGTTACATATTGATGTATCTATTTTTAATATCGAGCAAAATGTGAATGCCATAAGAAAAAATGACCTAGGGATAGTCCAAATGATAGGTATCTATGGCACCTAAGACTAGGTCATATAGCAGAAGATAGGGTTAACAAATTGGAGAAAATTGGGCTATTGAGTCCGTTGACTTTTGAGTCATATCCAATTTATGAATCTTGTCTTCATGGCAAAATGACTAAGCTCCCTTTTGTAGGACATGGGGAAAGGGCCACGGATCTTCTTGCCCTAGTACATACTGATGTGTGCGGCCCATTTGATGTGCCGATTAGAGGCAACTTTGTCTACTTCATAACCTTTATCGATGATTTATCTAGGTATGGGTATGTGTATCTTATGAGACACAAGTCTGAAGCTTTTGAAAAGTTCAAAGAATTTAGACATGAAGTAAAAAAGCAAACTGAAAAATCCATTAAGATTCTTCGATCAGATCGAGGAGGTGAATACCTTAGTCGAAAATTCTTGAACTATCTCAAGAAAAATGGCATAGTCTCTCAATGGACTCCACAGGATTACTTGGATGATTGGCCGATCATTAATATATGTGCCCTAGAAGCCAGAATTGGCTGACACTTGTAATACACTTCTAGGGGCAAAATTATAATTTTGACTATAATCAATAAAATGGGTTATTTTCTATCACATATGTGTATTTAGTGTCTGTGATACATCCTTTGAGTTAATGGTAATGATAATTCATATTTTCAAGAGTTGAAAATTTAAGACATGAATAATCATTATTAACTCATAAAATGCTCCCGACCATAGGATCATCACGAGGATGGTGATTGATCCGGAAAGGTTGGTGTACAATCGCTTCTCTTTAGTAGATGAGTCTTGAGTCTACGGTGTGGAGACACCGGAGCGAGAGTACAGGTACTCGTTAGAGAACGAGGGCACTGAGCGTGACCACCTCGAGTAGTCATTAGGGAAGTCTACCTTCTCGTCAATGACTGACTCGATGCTGCAGTAGTGTGTCTGGTTCTTTGACCTGAGATGCATCGGCAGTTCACCTTGAGGGTGTTATAGTTTGACTACACCATTACTCGGTCTCCTAGCCATATGGAACCCTGAGGTGTATGTTGGCTATTAGCATGTTCATTGTAGGAACTGGATTGCATCAAGATGGAATCTATCTACCTCGGTGGTAGAGGAGCAGCCCTATGATGATCATGAGAATCAAGTCCAGAAGCCCATGGCCATGGCAGAGTGAAATAATAGAAAGAGTTTCTATTTAGATTTTCACATTGGACTCGAATCGAATGATTACATCATATGACAGAGACTAGGGTTTGACGAGTTCACCTTAACCCTAATCTGATCGGGGCTCAAGATAGAAGAACTTAATCACACAGGTAGCTGCACCAAGAGGTTCGCATTCAGCTCTGATGGGTTGCCACCATATACTGCTAGGTGTCACTGGTGGATTTTGGGAGCAATTAGAATGATTTAGATGATCGATCATTCTAGCTGTTCGAATCAGAAGAGTTCTGATCCATCGAAAGGAGTTTCGATGATGTCGATGATAGAGATCATGACATATCCCATTACCATACAGAACTGAACCTAACTGGGTCACACAAACAAGGGTTTGAATCTGGTGATCATCAATTGAACTGATCTAGTTCAATTGATCTGAATGAGATTCAATTAGGTTCAAGAAAATCGTGCTAGCACTCGATTGAACCTAACGTTCTTCTTTTACTATCATAAATAAGTTGTCCTGACTGAGCCAAAGGAGTTTGTGCTCAATCAGAGGCCTTCATATGGTGGTCTGACTGGAGGTTGTCCAAGTCAGAAAAGGTTGTCTTATTTTGTAAGACATTACCTGCCATTTTTGGTCACCTGCCATTTCTTGTTCTTTGACTTTGGTCAAAAGTCTACCTTTGACTGGTCAAATGTTGACCATTGACACTTTGACTTTTGACCACATGTCATGCACCTATTGGAGAGCTGGTGGGGGCCTGTCCCCCTGCCAGAACCTGGCAAGGAGGAGGGCGCACGCCACCCTTGGCGTGTGCCCAAGTTGGAGGCGCCTAGGAGTCCCTTGTTGGACAAGGGACTCCATCTCCCTTTTTGGATTCCAATTAGAGTTCTCCTAAGAACCAACTTTGACTGGTCTTAGGCACCCTCTAAGGAGGAATCCAGGGGACTCTATTCCCACCAATCAGATTTAGATCTGATTTCACAAAGGGTTGTGATTGGTTGGGAAGAAGAGGAGTTGGATCACAGCTTAGTCTATAAATAAGACCCTGCGCCCAACTCAAAATTAAAGATTGAAATTGAAATTCCCATGCCCCAAGGCTGCCTCTCCCCTCTTCCTCCATGCCAAACCCACCTTCTCCCTCTCCTCTCCACGTCCAAAAGGAGTTTTGGACTTGGTTGGTGCGATCCAGATCAAGAGAAAGGCGATCAAAAGCTAGAAGGCTGCGCTGCTGCAAAGGACGACTGCTGATCTTCAAAAGGAGTTTTGAAGATCCTCCAGATCAGATCCAGATCTAATTTTTGGAGACATGATAGAGAAGAAGAGGATCTCCAGATCCAACCTGAGTGGATACCGGTAGAGGCCAGGCACTTGCGTGGCTAGATCCAGAACCTTCCGCTGCAATCACAGGATCATCAACAGGGTAATAGGATTACCCAAATCAAGGTAAATTAAATTTGATTTAATTTATCTAATTTTTATTTTAATTTATTAAAATAATAAGAATTAGATCTAAAATATTCAAGATCTGATTTAGATCAAAAAGAAAAAATTTTTGAAATATATCTCTTGATCTGATCAGATCTGAACGAACCTGGACCGAAAAATCAGGATTTCCCTTCAACTGGTATCAGAGCCAAGGTTCTAAAAGTATTTAGATCTGATTTTTAAATTTATTTTAATTAGAAAATAAAGTGATTTTAGATGTCACATGAGATGTGATTAGATTTGAAATTAGAAAAAATTAAAATTAAATGATTTGGATCTAAGATTAGAAAATATGCATGACTAGTTCTAAAATAGAATAGTTCTATAGAATAGTCTTGCATGTTTTGAATTTAATTTGATTAAATCATATTTTAGATCTATTTATTTACTATTTTTTGATATTATAATGGTTATAATAACATCTAAAAAATAGCAAATAAAAATTATTTAATTTTAAATATCATATGAGATATGATTGATGCATGTCTAGACTAGTTGTAGAATAGTTCTACATAATTATCTAGATTAGAATTTATTTTGATTAGATCAATTTAAATCTAATTTTTTAGATTATTATGAGATAATTTAGATCTGAAAAATATGCATGATTCGATACATGAGATGTATGCAAAATATGCCATGATTAGATCTAATTTGTATATGAGATATATGATATAGATCTAAAACTATTTTGTAGTATTGCATGTTCCTGATTAAGGCGTTCCTCTTGGCCGTCCGGTCATAAGAATGAAGAAGGGTTTAAAGGCCCTCTCTTTCCATTCGATGGGGTGTTCTTATGATGTGTAGGGGTGCTGCGTGTTCGTCCTTAATCAGAAACCCAAAACTTACTTTCTGCAAAACCCTAGATCCTGAAACCCTAGGATTTATTGTGCATATTTTGTTTATGAACCCTACTTAATTAAGAATTAAGATTTATGGAATATTAATTAGGTCTAAAATTGAGAATTTCAGATCTAAGACATATTCATAATACTGGGTTCGGGCTTGGGTAGCTCAATTAGGTCTAAGCGGTTGATCAAACCGAATCAAGAGTTGGTTAGATGGGATCAACAATGCTTAAATTGACCAGCCTAATAGGATTAAGTCTGGGTCAAGATCGAGTCACGATCAAGCAAGACCTAATTAGGCTCAGAGGTTAGAGTCTGGATTGTAGGCTAACCCAATTGGTTCTGACTCAACAATTTGGTGTCTAAGGTAAGTTTGGCACATACGACCGACTGGTTTTTAATTGGAAGCTACTCGACCTGAATGCGTTCTTGTACGAGTTAATGGCATATTCCTTCCACCGGTCTCACTTACCTGGCCATATCTGTTGACACAGTTCTGATCTGAGGTGGTCAATAATCCGAGCTAACCCATGCCACTAGGTTAGTCATAATTGTTATGACTATGACCAAGTCTAGTTTAATGAGACCTGAATCAATTCTCCCTAAGAAAAGATTAAGTCTGAGGTCTTCCACCATTGTAGATGTGCGGGCCCTTCCCGGGTTTGATTGTTCTCGGCTGGATACAGTGGCTCAGTTGCACCGGGAAAGATGCAACCATGTCTATTAGGCATTGGATGCTATGGGCTGGAGGATGAGTTGGGCTCAATATTTCGGATACGGTGAGAGACTCAATTAGGAACCCAGTCTATGCAAATGGTGGGTCTGACTTAACTAAGGAGTGGATCAATATTTCCGGATACGGTGAGATTCATGAATTAGAGACCAAGTTTGGGTGCACCATGATTAGAGAATCATTGAACAAGAGTTGTTCACTCATTGGCTAACCCATCACCAATAACTGTTAGGTGAGGTGATGAGTCAGTTGGTGAGACCGCACCACCCACTAGAAATCATTAATCGTGGAGATTTTTGCGCATCTCTACAGAGGGAGTGTAGGGATCCGAGAAAATAGTGGGAGCTAATTTGTTTAAAAATAAAATTCCTAAATAAATTGGTCAAGTCAAAATTACAGTATCTAACTAGAATCTTTGACTCTCTACAGGAAAATGTCTGCGTCCAACCCATTGGCACGTATCCTGGACACACATAGACTGACTGGACCCAATTATAAAGATTGGCTCAGGAACTACAAAATTATTTTGGGTTCGAGAAGTTAACCCATGTATTGGACCAGGACCCTCCCACCTTACCAGCTCCGTCCATCCACTGAACAGAGAGCGTCTCTGGAAAAATGGATAGACGAAGATAATAAGGCCAGATATTACATGTTGGGCTCGATGTCTGATGAGCTCCAGCGCCAACATGAAGATATCGGGACTGCTCGCCAAATGTTGGCTCACCTGCAGGAGATGTTTGGTGAACAGAGTCGCGCAGCCAAATATCAAGTCACGAAATGACTTTTTAAGGCTAAGATGCGTGATGGGCAGTCAGTCCAAGATCACTGTCTGACAATGATCAAGGACATGGAAGAGCTTGAGAAGCTCGGTGTGAAGTTAGGACTTGGATCTGCAGAATGATATTATTCTGCAATCCTTGACTGATGCATATGGGCAATTCATCATGAATTACCACATGCATAAACTTCAAAATTCCTTGGCCGAATTAATGAATATGCTGGTTACCGCTGAGCTTTCTATGAAAGGTTCTAAAGGCTCAGTTCTTGCTATGGAACGGACTTCTTCCAAAAGAAAGTCTTATGGAAAGAAAAAGAAGTCTGTGAAAAAGCAGAAAGGTGGAAGGATCAAAGAAGAAGAAGGCAGAGCCGAAGAAGAAAGGCCGATGGCAAAGGAAAGTGTTTCCATTGCAACAGCGACGGCCATTGGAAGCGGAACTGCCCTACTTACCTGGCCACCCTGAAGAACAAGAAGGAAGGTCCTTCTGGAGGTATGCTCGTTATTGAGTCTAACCTTACGGTTTCTTCTGCATCCAGTTGGGTGCTTGACTCTGGTTCTAGTGCTCATCTGTGCACTTCCATGCAGGGTCTTGAGGATAGCAGGAGGCTGAGGGATGGAGACATGATCCTACGCATCGGTAATGGAGCAAGAGTTGCTGCAGTAGCCGTGGGAACATACCCTCTTCGATTACCATCTGGTTTAGACTTAGTTTTGAAAAGACTGTTATTATGTGCCTGCAGCTAGCAGGAATTTGATTTCTGTTTCATGCTTAGCACAAGAAGGCTATGTGATTACCTTCTTTAAGGACCATTGTAACATTCTTTATGAAAGAAATAAAATTGCAAATGGTTTTCCTTATTAATGGTCTTTATCAGCTACATATTGATGTACCTATTCTAACTATCGAGCAAAACGTGAATGCCAAACGACCTAGGGATAGTCCAAACGATAGATATCTATGGCACCTGAGATTAGGTCATATAGCAGAAGATAGGATCAACAAATTGGAGAAAAATGGGCTATTGAGTCCATTGACTTTCGAGTCATATCCAACTTGTGAATCTTGTCTTCAAGGCAAAATGACTAAACTCCCTTTTGTTGGACATGGGGAGAGGGCCACAGATCTCCTTGCCCTAGTACATACTGATGTGTGCGGCCCATTTGATGTGCCGGCTAGAGGCAATTTTGTCTACTTCATTACCTTTACCGATGATCTGTCTAGGTATGGGTATGTGTATCTTATGAGACACAAGTCTGAAGCTTTTGAAAAGTTCAAAGAATTCAGACATGAAGTAGAAAAATAAACTGAAAAAACCCATTAAGGTTCTTCGATCAGATCGAGGAGGTGAATACCTTAGCCGAAAATTCCTAGACTATCTCAAGGAAAAATGGCATAGTCTCTCAATGGACTCCACCAGGAACACCTCAACTCAACGGGGTTTCAGAATGGAGAAATCGGACTCTATTGGATATGGTTCGATCCATGATGAGCTTCACAGACCTCCCTGATTTTCTTTGGGGACATTCATTGTTAACTTCAATTTATCTACTGAATAGGGTTCCCTCTAAAACCGTTCCTACCACACCGTATGAGATATGGCACGGTAAGAAACCAAGTCTGAGTCATCTCAGAATTTGGGGTTGTCCGGCTCATGTCAAAAGACAACAAGCGGACAAGTTAGAGTTTAGGTCCTTTAGAGCTCGATTCATAGGATATCCTAAAGAGTCATTAGGATACTATTTCTACATTCCAGAAGACCACAATGTGATTGTGAGTCGACATGCCATCTTTCTTGAAAAATAGTTTATTCAAGATAGCGGCATTGGAAAGCAGATTAAGCTTGATGAGAAAGTCTCACAAGTACAACGAGCTAAGGACCAATTGGAACCAAATCAGGTTGAGCCAATAAGAACACTACCTCCTCCACCTCGTAGATCGGAAAGAGTTTTCCGTCCCCCTGAAAGATACTTAGGTATTATTTCAGAGGAAGTAGAGGAAAATGTTCCTCGTAGGTAATGGTGCTCATGGTGATGATCCCAAAACCTACAACGAGGCGATATCAGATATCGACTCCGAGAAATGGCTAGAGGCAATGCAAGTCAGAAATTGACTCGATGCACTCAAACCAAGTCTGGACCTTGGTAGATCCACCAGAAGGTATAGTACCTATTGGGTGTAAATGGATCTTCAAGAGAAAGATTGGTGCAGATGGGAATGTGGAGACATTCAAGGCTAGACTAGTGGCAAAAGGTTATAGTCAACGCGAAGGCATTGACTATCAGGATACCTTTTCCCCAGTGGCTATGCTAAAATCCATCCGCACATTGCTTGCCGTTGCAGCCTATTTCGATTATGAAATATGGCAAATGGACGTGAAAACGGCATTCTTAAATGGATATCTTGAGGAAGATATCTATATGGAACAGCCGCTAGGTTTCACATCCAGTGATACTGATCACAAGGTTTGCAAGCTGCAAAGGTCCATATATGGACTTAAGCAAGCATCTCGGAGCTGGAACACTCGTTTCAATGATGTGATCAAAAAGTTTGGTTTCATCAAAAATGAAGAGGAACCATGTGTTTTCAAAAAGGTCAGTGGGAGCGCTGTTGTCTTCCTCGTATTGTACGTGGATGACATCCTCCTTATTGGGAATGATATTCCCATGTTGACATCAGTCAAATTATGGTTGTCCAAGGAATTCTCCATGAAAGACCTAGGTGAAGCATCCTTTATTCTAGGAATTAAGGTCTATAGGGATAGACCGAATAGGATGCTAGGACTTTCACAGAAGATGTACATAGAGGAAGTACTAAAGAGGTTTAGTATGGAAAACTCTAAGAGGGGATTAATACCCTTCAGACATGGTATTCATCTTTCCAAGAAGATGTGCCCTAGCACACCTGAGGAAATAGAACGCATGAGCAAGATCCCTTATGCTTCTGCAATAGGGAGCCTCATGTATGCCATGCTATGTACACGACCTGATATAGCCCATGCTGTGAGTGTCACAAGCAGATATCAGTCAAATCCAGGTGAAGAACACTGGACTTCTGTGAAATGTATCCTTAAGTACTTGAGAAGAAGAACTAAGGATATGATGTTGGTCTTTGGTAATGGAGAACTCCAAGTCCAGGGATACACAGACTCGGATTTCATGTCCGATATAGATGATCGAAAGTCGACATCTGGGAGTCTGTTTGTGTGCAATGGTGGTGCTGTCAGCTGAAAGAGTTCCAAGCAAACTGTGATAGCAGATTCCACCATGGAAGCAGAATATATCGCTGCATCAGAGGCTGCGAAGGAAGCATTCTGGTACAAGAAGTTTGCTGCAGAAATTGGAGTAATGCCATCAGATGCCATTCCTCTATACTGCGACAACAATGGCGCCATAGCCCTTGCTAAGGAGCTTATAAAATCCAAGGGGCCAGCAGAAAGTTCTCAAGCCCCCCCACCCACCTTGACAACATGGGACGATGATTTGTACCTCCAGAAGGACCTGTCTCCTTATTCTTCAGGATGGCCAGGTATGTAGGGCAGTTTCACTTCCAATGGCCATCAGTATTACAATGGAAATACTTTTCTTTATCAACGGCCTTCTTCTTCAGCTCTTTCTTCTTTTTCTTTCTACCTACTGCTTTTTCACAGACTTCTTCTTCTTTCCAAAAGACTTTCTCTTGGAAGAAGTTCATTCCATAGCAAGTACTGAGCCTTTATAACCTTTCATAGAAAGCTTAGCAGTAACCAGCATATTCATAAGCTCGGCCAGAGTATTCTGAAGTTTATGCATATGGTAGTTCATGATGAACTACCCATACGCATCAATCAAGGATTGCAGAATTATATCATTCTGCAGATCCTGATCTAACTTCACTCCGAGCTTCTCAAGCTCTTTCAAGTCCTTAATCATCATCAGACAATGATCTTGAATTGACTGTCTAGCATGCATTTTAGCCTTAAACAATCATTTAGTGACCTGATATTTGGTTGTGCGACTCTATTCACCAAACAACTCTTATAGGTGAGCCAACATTTGGCGGGCAGTCTTGATATCTTCATGTTGGAGCTGAAGCTTATCAGACATCGAGCCCAATATGTAGTATCTGGCCTTGTTATCTTCATCCATCCACTTGTCAAGAGATGCTCTCTATTCAATAGACAGACGAGCTGGTAAGGTGGGGGGATCCTAATCAATACATGAGTCAACTTCTCAAAATCCAAAATAATTTTGAAGTTCTAGAGTCAATCCTTGTAATTAGATCTGGTCAGTCTATTGGTGTCCAGGATACAGGCTAGTGGATTGGATGCAGACATTTTTCTTTTCCTATAGAGAGTCAAAGTTTCTAGTTAGATTTTGTAATTAAGACTTGACCAATTTATTTAGGAGTTTGATTTTTAAACAAATTAGCTCTCACTATTTTCTCAGATTCCTACACTTCCTCTATAGAGATGCAAAAATCTCCATGATTACTGATTTCTAGTAGGTGGTGCAGTCCCACCAACTGACTCATCACCTCATCTAACAGTTATTGATGATGGATTAGCCAATGAGTGAACAACTCTTGTTCAATGATTCTCTAATCATGGTGCAGCCAGACTTGGTTTCTAATTCATGAATCTCACCGTGCCTGGAATATTGATCCATTCCTTAGTTAAGTCCGACCCACTATTTGCATAGATTGGATTCCTAATTGGGTCACTCATCATATTCAAAATATTGAGCTCAATCCATCCTCCAACCCATAGCATCCAATGCCTAATAGACATGGTTGCATCTTTTTGGTGCAATTGAACCACTATGATCAACCGAGAACAATCAATCCCGGGAAGGGGCGCATATCTACAATGGTGGAAGACCTTAGACTTAAGCTTTTCTTAGAAAGATTTAATTTAGGTCTCTTTAAACTTGACTTGACATAGCCATAACCATTATGACTAACCTAGTGGCATGGGTTTGCTCGGATTGTTAGCCACCTTAGATAAGAACTGGGCTGACAAATATGGCAAGATAAGTGAGATCGGTGGAAGGGATATGCCATTAACTCGATAAAAATGCATTCGAGTCGAGTAGCTTCCAATTAAAAACTAGTCGATCGTATCTGCCAAACTTACCTTAGACACCAAATTGTTGAGCCAGAACCAATCGGGTTAGCCTACAATCCAGACTCTAACCACTAAGCCTAATTAGGTCTTAACTCAACCGATCACTCATGTGACTCAACCTTGATCCAGACTTAATCCTATTAGGCTGGTCAATTTAAGCACTCTTGATCCCACCTAACTAACTCTTGATTCGGTTTGATCAATCGCTAGACCTAATTGAGCTATCCAAATCCGAACTCAATTTTATGAATATGTCTTAGATCTAAAAATTCTCAATTTTAGACTTAATATATTTTATAATCTTAATTCTTAATTAAGTTTAGGATTCATAAATAAAATATATATATAAATTCTTAGGATTTCAGGATCTAGAGTTTTGCAGAAAATAAGTTTTTTTTATTTCTGATTAAGGACGAACGCGCAACACCCCTACACACCATAAGAACATTCCATCGAATGGAAGGAGAGGGCCTTTAAACCCCACTTCATTCTTATGGCTGGACGGCCAAGGGGCACGTCTTAATCATAAATATGATAAATTTATAAAACTAGTTAGATCTACATCATATATCACATATATAAAAATTGATCTAACTAAAAAAATATTTTGCATACATCTCATGTATCATATCAAGCATATTTTTAGATCTAAATTATCTCATAAACATCTAAAAAATAAGATTTAAATTTAATCATATGAAATTAAAATTTATTCTAGATAATTTTATAGAATTATTCTATAACTAGTCTAAACATGCATATATCATATCTCAGATGAACAAATTAAATAAATTTATTTTATTTTTTTAGATCTAATTATAATATTTATAATATTAAAAAATAATAAATAAATAAATTTAAAAAATATAATTAATTAAATTAAAATTATGATTATGCTAGACTATACATAGAATAATTCCATTTCTAGTCGAGTCATGCATCTCATACATCTTAGATCTAGATTATTTAATTTTTAATTTTTTAATTTTAGATCTAATCGCATCTAATATGATATCTAAAATTATCTAATTATTAGATCAAAAATAAATTAAAATTAGATTTAATAAATTATGAAATCTGGCTCTGATACCAATTGAAGAAAAAAATCTATTTTCTGGATTAGGTTCATTCAGATCTAATTGGATCAGGAGGAATATTTTAAAAAAAAAATTTCTAAGATCCTAATTAAATATAAGACTCCTCAGATCTAATCTTATAGATCTAATAATAAAAATAAAATAAAAATTAAATCTAATTTAATTATATCTTTATTTTGGATAATCCAATTATCCTGTGATGATCCTGATGTTTGCCTGAGGTTCTAGATGTAGCCATGCAAGCACCTGGCCTCTATCGATTTTCACTCAAGTAGGATCTAGAGATCTTCTCCTTTTTAATCAATCCTCCAAAAAATAGATATAGATCTGATCTTGAAGGTCTTCAAAACTCTTTTTGAAGAACTATCATTGTCTCTTACAGCAGTGCTGCCTTCTTCCTTTCCTAGCACCTTTCACTTGCTTGGATCACGCCTTATTCATGCCCAAAACCCCTTGGGCAAGGAGAGGAAAGAGAAGACCAGAGGGTGGCATGGAGAAGGAGGGAGAGAGGCTTTGTGGTGTGGGCTAAAGGTAGAAGCATTAAAACCTAGGCGCAGACAGGGTTTATATAGACCCTGCTATGTCATGCAGTGCCACATCATCCCGGCCAATCATGACCCTTTGAGTAATCAGATCTAAATCTGATTGGTGGAATGACATCATTTGATCCAATCAGATGAGAGACCCTTAAAATGCTCCTAAGGTGGCATCAAGACTGGGTCAAACAAGAGTTCTTGACACCATAGAGTTTAATCCCCTGAAGCAACCCTAGAGTTCCATCTATATAGGACTCCTTTATCCTTATGGGGCGCACACCTTCCTAGGTGTGCACCCTCTTTCTATCTATATTTAGCAGGAGGACAAGGCCCCAGATACTCTCCTATAGGTGCATGACACATGGGCAGATGTCCAAGTATCCAAGGTCAATATTTGACTAATGTCTGAAAACAGGAATTAGCAGGTGATCGAAAATGGTAGGTATTATCTTAAATTTATCTCATAAATTAAGATAATCCTTTTTTAATCTGGACGAGCTCCATTCAGACCAAGTAAAAATTTTTGAGTGAGCCCAAACACATTTGGCTCAGTCGAGATAAGATTTAATGATTATTAAAGGAAAACATTAGGCTCAATCGTGTGCTAGCATGATTTTCTTAAACCTAATTGAATCTTATTCAAATCAATTGAACTGGGTTAGTCCAATTGATGACATCTAGATCCAAACCCTTTTTTGTGTGATCCAGTTAGGTTTAGTTTCGTATGGTAGTGGAATATGTCACGATCTCTATCATCAACATCATCAAAGCACCTTCCGATGGATCGAAACTTTTTTGATTCAGACAACTAGTATGATCGATCATCCAAATCATTCTAATTGCTCCCAAAATCCAATAGTGACACCTAGCAGCATATGGTGGCAATCCATCAGAACTGAAAGCGAACCTCTCGGCTCAGTTACCTATGTGATTAGGTTCCTCTATCTTGAGCTCCGATCGAATTAGGGTTAAGGTGATCTCGTCAAACCCTAATATCCATCATATGAATTAATCATTCAATTCAAGTCCAATAAGAAAATCCTAATAGAAACTCTTTCTATTATTTTACTCTGCCATTGCAATGGTTTTATGGACTTAATTCTCATGATCATCATAGGGCTACTCCTCATCTACCAAGATAGATAGATCCCCTATTGGTGTAATCCAATTCCTATAATGAACATGCTATAGCCAACATACACCTCAAAATTTCGAATGACTAGGAAATCGAGTTATGGTGTAGTCAAACTATAACACCCTCAAGACGAACTGTCGATGCATCTCAGGTCAAAGAACCAGATACACCACTGCAGCTTCGAGCCAGTCATTGATGAGAAGGTAGACTTTTTTATGACTGCTCGAGGTGGTCACGCTTAGTGCCCTCATTTTCTAACGAGTACCTATACTCTCGCTTCAGTGTCTCTACACTGTAGACTCAAGACTTATCTTTTCTAAAGAAGCGATCATACACCAACCTTCCAGATCAATCACTGATAGAAATGCGATATTGTCATTAAGACACCATGTTTATCAGTTTAATCCGACTTCTTAAAATAATTAAAAATGCGTAGAAAGCAGTGAGTCGGATTGAATCCATAGGGAAGGTAGTATTTTAGATTTGAAATATTTAATTTTTGAAAAGAAAAAGAAAATGATTTGAGTTTTGGAATCAAAAGTAAAGTCGGAAGATTAAAAATAAAAATAAAAAGATGCAGAAATTTAAACTTGGTACTAAGATCTACTAATTAAATCTTAGCATCTACTTGTAATAAAATAAAAAATAATAATTAAAGTATAAAAATTAAATTACAATAAAAATAAAAAGTAAGAAATTAAACTACAAAAATAAAAAATTTTATTAAGTAAAATTTTAGAATTTAAATTCATGAAATTTAAAAAGAATAAAATAGCCTGATCTCTAATCTTGGATCGGCATTGGCAAAAAGATGGTGTAGAAGCTCGGCTCTTCTTCTCGACATTCGTTGCTTTGAAGTAGCCTTTAACCTATAACCTGGCTTCATCCTATACCAAAGCTTTACCTTGATCGGAGATGTTGATTTCTGGAGGTCTGGGGTCCTTTTTATAGAGCTAGGAGGGTTGGAGAGTTTGCTTCTGGGCAATGTGGGACTAAGGGACACTTTGATCGTCAAAATATAAAGAAATTTAAATAAAAATTAGACTAAAAGAAGTTTTAGATGAATTCTACTACTCTGGATGAAATTTGGCCATAAATAGGAATCCAACGGTCCAAAAATCATCAAAATCGGATGAGTATCGACCTAGATTAGGTCGGATTAAATTCTGGTCGTCCGATCGCACGTTGATGGAGGAAATCTGGCTGCAAATCATGCATCAGGAGTCCTGATCACTGTCAGGAGTATTCTAGACCATTGGATCTTCATCACTTGGTTTTCTGACTGTCGGATCATGCCAGATCGCTGATAGAATTTGAATCAATTCCGAAAATAACCACCACCGTCCGATCTTGATCGTAATCAACCGCAGCCGTCCGATTGCGTAATTACTGTTCCCATGGACCATGTGGACCAGATGCACCACACATCATAACCAATCAGCACCTTTGTTGCCAAGTGAAAAGATCAGATTGCCCTATGAGCCACGATAAATTTCTATGGATCCTTTAAGGATCCAGGTCCGCCACGTGTTGCGCTGTAATTTATCGATTTCTACTGAGCTGGCGGTCCACACCTGGATCGTGGATCGGCTGATGGCTTCATCAGCTGAGTCGGCTTTGATGGCTTGGCTTGGCTTGGTGGCTTGGTTTGCGGAACCGATTGAGCCTTTTTCCTTTTTATTTAAATTTTATTTATTTTATTTCTTTAAAAATTCATATCTTTTCCATTTTAGCTCTGTTTTATTCAAAATTTATTTCATTATGATCAAAAAAATGATCTCTTTCTATTGATAATAAAATTTTATTTTTTAATTTTTATTATTTTTTAATTAATTTTTTAATTAATAAAAATATGAATTTCTTAAAAATTATATATAAATTGATTAATAATTTTTAAAAATTAATATAAATTAATTAATAAATTAATACTTTTATTGATAAATTTATGATGCTTATCACACCCCCCAACTTAAGCTTTGCTCATCCTCGAGTAAAGAAAAATTTAGTTTTAAATACCTTTTAACTTTAGTATTTCGAATTTTACCTAAGCAGTTTTTAGAATGGCCATTGATATTCAGTAGAGCTTAAATGAGATATATCATTGGGGTATTAATACTTATTAATAGAAAAATTAAGTAAAAAATATTAAATTTTTTAGAATATTTTCTAAATTATTCCACCTTTATATCTGATTTGTCTAAACTTTCATATAGACAAGTGTATTGCTACTTCCATCCTTCATTTATTAATTTTTTATTTTTATATTGTTCACTTTTTGACACGAATATCATTGCTTACTTACGCAACGAGACCCGATTACTCGGTGGAAAACCAATGCTTTTTCTTTTTTTTTAACGTTGTATCACTATTGAGTGTCTTAATCCCTTAAGCTTTCTATTTGATCCATGTAGCGAGTCTTGGGCAAATGACTTCCAAACTAGTTGGCTTTAGGGCACTAGGTATAGAATATCCCTCGAGCTTACTAGCTCGAATCAAACAAACTACGAGTTAAGACTAGCTTTACAATGAGCTTCTTTGCCCTTCCCACCTTTTGATGCAAAACTCAATGCTTGCTTAGGCAAAGAGACCCGATTACTCAGTGAGAAGTACTTGGAAGCTATTTTATTAAAATAAATTTATTATATTAAGAAATGTATAATTACCCTACACAAGCCTATAAAAAGTAGACTTTTCTTTGATGCTAGTAGAAATAATTAGAAATTCTCCAAGGAAAAACTTTTTATATTCTAGACATAACTCTTTATTGAATTTTTTTAATACTTGATTCCTCAATATCTCACAGATTCTCTAATCCATGCATCAATTTTTTTTTAAAAATGCTTAGTTTAATTTGATTCTTAAGCATAATCAGGTGTCTAAATACTAAATACTAACTTTTTTGAGGACTTAAAATTTTTATTTTTCTCTCCCCTCAACTTAATCGACATTATCCTCAATGGAGAAGAAAAAAATAAAGGATGTAACAAAAAACATGAAAGAATACACCTGACTATATTTTTGGTCCAGCACATGCCTTTGAAAATTTGGGCTCTCCCTCCAACTTATTCAAATTATCCTAAAAAAAATAAACTAAAAAGATAAATTAGATAAAAACTAAATATTGGGTTGCCTCTCAATAAGCGCTAAGTTTACCGTCTTTAGCCAAACATAATGCAGCTTACTATCCTGTGTCAAATATTGGATTGACAAATTTCAATGGTTTTGAATTGCCAATCTTAGAAAGTTGATTTATAATCCCATTATTGATATATTCATTGTTAATTTTAGGGATATAATTTATGATTCCATTCTCAGACCCATGTTTATTAAGAATTTCTCCTATTTATTTTTCTAAAATGCTCATGAATGGAGTTTTTATATTTTAGGAGTCAAGTTTGATTCAATGGATGCTGGAATGGTGACTAAAGGCAATTTTAATTCTGAAGGTAAATTAATGTGATCTTGCTTAAACAACTCCATTGATATTTCATTACATGCCTCTTGATTTTTGTAAGAAGAACCTGCTTCTAGGGTTGAAGGAAATAGGACATTAGATTTATAAGTCTCGGGTAAATCATCTATTCTCTTTTTCCCTATTTCTATCTCATTTAAACTGGAACTAGCATCAGTACTAATTCCTGGCTCGGGTTCTTCTATGTGGTTAGTCTCAGTACTAACCAGTTTCTCTAAATTTTTTATTTTGGCTAGCATCAGTACTAGCCTCTCTCACCTGGTCTTGGTATGGGTCCATAAGAATCCTATAGCTTTTAAGTTCAGGAATTACTTTGGTATTCTCAAATTGGGGATTCTTAAGTGAGACATTAAATTGATAATTTGGTCCAGGTGGTTGGTGGACATTAGGTGGGTTGTTTGAAATTGGTAGGTTCGATAATTGATCTAGTTCTCTCCTCATGTTAGACTCAACTAATTATCCTATTTGAGCTTCTAGCCTGGCGATTGATTGTTGTTGAGTTAGAATTAATTATTGAAGTTGATTGAATTTATCATCGACTAGGTTGGTCTGTTGAGGAGGTGGGTATGAGGGCTGATTATGATGTGGTGGCTGGGTAAACTGACTAGGCTGGCCATTATTATAGGCATAATTTTGGTATTGGGATCTATTTTGATAATTTTGCATAGATGAAATTTGGGTTTGAGCCTGAGTCTATTGGGATGTCCAAGAAAAATTAAAGTTACTCCAATCTCAGATTATATGAATTTAAAAATGGGTCATTAATCAATTTGGAGTATCCTTGAGCAGCTTGAACTTGTTCTTGGACAAAATATGAAAACTATGCAGTCATAGGACATTCACTCACATGATGGATTGGGCTAGCACAGATTGAACAACTCTTCTGATAATTAGAAGATAATGTGAATTATGCAGGAGATTGTTGACCTAGGATTAGGAGTTGATCTAATTTCTGAGCAAGAAGATCAACTTTATCTAATTTTTGGACTATTAGATTCAGATTAGCCATTTGATTATTATGGTTGGGTTCAACTAGATCAGGTAAAGTAATTTCCTACCGTATATGTATTAATGCAATCCCTAACGTATTGTTCAAATAAAAATTTTAGAATTTTTTTATATTTTTTTATTATTTTATTATATTAAAAATTAATTATTTTATTTATTAATTAAATTTAATTATTATTTTTAATATTTTTTTAGTTATTTAAATTTAATTTTTATTTTATTTTATTTTTAGAGGAGAAAGAAGAAGAAAGAAAGAAGAGTTCTAAAGAATAGGTCCTAAAGAGTCCTAGAACTAAGAAGAGAGAGAAGAATTAAGTTTAATTAGGTTTGATGTTGGTTAACAATCAAGTTGGTCAATCAATCCTGACTAAGGAGTTATCCTAGATCTAGACAGCTCCTAACTATTAAGGTCACCTTCAAGCCCTCCAAGTGTAGGATTAGCCAATCAACTGGCTAGGTAAGTGTAAGGTCGGTGGGAGTCCCTCCGTTGCTTGCCTTAGACACCAATTGTGCTTGGCCAGATAAGCGAACGGAACCAATTAGAAACCACCTTCCTTCGGACCCAGTCGTCCCTGAACCACTTTTCTAGACACCAATCAAATTGATTTATCCTAACCTGGTTCAACTCTTAGGATTTTTTGTCCTATTGAGCTCGAGTTCCTAGGGTTGATGTCTAATTGATTTTAAAATTAAAGGCTTAGGTCAATGCAGGATGTTGGTTGGTTGTTTGTGGGCCAAGAAAGGGTGATCAAATCCCCACCTTATCTTATTTAATTGGGTTGTGCCCTTAATTTGGTTTAATATGAATATGCACAAAAAATTTTCAATCAAAGGGTTCTATGCAATTTAAACTAGATGCATGCAACTAATTGAATTCTGAAAGGCTTACCTTACCTCCAGCCTAATCACCAAAAAAAAATAAAATAAAATAAAAATAAAAATAAAAATAAAAATAATATGATGCATGCTCTAAGCAGTTAGGATTTCTAATCTTATCATGAGACTTTTAATTAGGTTTAAATGGATATTTTTTTTAAAATTAATTTAAAAATAAAATAAATAAATAAATAAGATAAAAAAAAAAGAGAACTAGGGTTAAGATTGATCTCACCAAGCAAAATTCCTAGTTCTTTTTGTTCTTCAATCTCTTTTTCTGTAAAATAATAAAAAAAAAATTAGCAAGCAATATTTATAAGAAAATAAAAATGTTATTTATAATCTATGTACAGAAAAATCAAAGAGATTAAAAATTTAATATCCATGCCTTCTCCGGCAACGGTGCCAAAAAACTTGATAGGAACGCGATGTTGTCGTTAAGATATCGTGTTTATCAGTTTAATTCGACTTCTTAAAATAATTAAAAATGCATAGATAGCAGTGAGTCGGGTTGAATCCAAAGGGAAGGTAGTATTTTAGATTTGAAATCTTTGATTTTTTAAAAGAAAAAGAAAATGATTTGAGTTTTGGAATCAAAAGTAAAGTCAGAAGATTAAAAATAAAAATAAAACGATGCAGAAATTTAAACTTGGTACCAAGATCTACTAATTAAATCTTAGCATCTACTTACAATAAAATAAAAAGTAATAATTAAAGTGCAAAAATTAAATTACAATAAAAATAAAAAGCAAGAAATTAAAGTGCAAAAATAAAAAATTTTATTAATTAAAATTTTAAAATTTAAATACATGGAATTTAAAAAGAATAAAATAGCCTGATCTCTGATCTTGGATCGACATTGGCAGAAAGATGGTGTAGAAGCTCGGCTCTTCTTCTCGGCATCCATTGCTTTGAAGTAGCCTTTAACCCATAGCCTAGCTTCGCCCTATACCAAAGCTTCATCTTGATCGGAGATGTTGATTTTTGGAGGTCTGGGGTCCTTTTTATAGAGCTAGGAGGGCTGGAGAGTTTGCTTCTGGGCAATCTGGGACTAAGGGACTCTTTGATCGTCAAAATATAAAGAAATCCAAATAAAAATTGGACTAAAAGAAGTCCTAGATGAATTCCACTACTCTAGATGAAATCTGGCCGTAAATAGAAATCCAACGATCCAAAAATCATCAAAATCGGATGAGTATTGGCCCAGATCAGGTCAGATTAAATTTTGGCCGTCCGATCGCACGTTGATGGAGGAAATCTAGCCGCAAATCATGCATCGGAAGTCCTGATCACCATCGGTAGCATTCTGGATCGTTGGATCTTCATCACTTGGTTTTCTGGCTATTGGATCATGCCAGATCGCTGATAGAATTTGAATTAATCCCAAAATAACCATTTAATGTCCGTGCCTTCCCTGGCAACGGTGCCAAAAACTTGATAGGAACGCGATGTTATCGTTAAGACACCATGTTTATCAGTTTAATTCGACTTCTTAAAATAATTAAAAATATGTAGATAGCAGTGAGTCGGATCGAATCCACAAGGAAGATAGTATTTTAGATTTGAAATCTTTGATTTTTGAAAAAAAAATGATTTGAGTTTTGGAATCAAAAGTGAAGTCGGAAGATTAAAAATAAAAATAAAAAGATGCAGAAATTTAAACTTGGTACTAAGATCTACTAATTAAATCTTAGCATTTACTTACAATAAAATAAAAAGTAATAATTAAAGTACAAAAATTAAATTATAATAAAAATAAAAAGTAAGAAATTAGAGTGCAAAAATAAAAAATTTTATTAATTAAAATTTTAGAATTTAAATACATGAAATTTAAAAAAAATAAAATAGCCTGATCTCTGATCTTGGATCGGCATTGGCAGAAAGATGGTGTAGAAGCTCGGCTCTTCTTCTCGACACCCGTTGCTTCGAAGCAGTCTTTAACCCATAACTTGGCTTCGCCCTATACCAAAGCTTCACCTTGATCGAAGATGTTGATTTCTGGAGGTCTGGGGTCCTTTTTATAGAGCTAGGAGGGCTGGAGAGTTTGCTTCTGGGCAATGAGGGACTAAGGGACTCTTTGATCATCAAAATATAAAGAAATCCAAATAAAAATTGGACTAAAAGAAGTCCTAGATGAATTCTACAATCTGGATGAAATCTGACAGTAAATAGGAATCCAACGGTCCAAAAATCATCAAAATCGGATGAGTATCGGCCTAGATCAGGTCGGATTAAATTTTGGTCGTCCAATCATATGTTGATGGAGGAAATCTAGCCGCAAATCATGCATCGGGAGTCTTGATCACCGCCGGGAGCGTTCTAGACCGTTGGATCTTCAACACTTGGTTTTTTGGCCGTCGGATCGCACTAGATCGCTGATAGAATTTGAATCAATCCCAAAAATAACCACCACCATCCGATCTTGACCGTAATCAACTACGGCCATCCGATCGCATAATTACCATTCTCATGGATTGTGTGGACCGGCCACACCGTACACCGCAAACTCTGTTGCCAGGTGAAAAGACCAGATTGCCCTATGAGTCGCGATAAATTTCTGTGGACCCTTTAAGGGTCCAGGTCCGCCATGTGTCGCACTATGATTCATCAATTTTTGCTGAGCTGGCGGTCTACGCCTGGATCGTGGACCAACTGATGGCTTCATCGGCTGAGTCGGCTTTAATGGCTTGGCTTGCGGAGCCGACTAAGCCATTTGAGCCATTTTCTTTTTTTATTTAAATTTTATTTATTTTATTTCTTTAAAAATTTATATCTTTTTCGTTTTAGCTCTATTTTACTCAAAATTTATTTTGTTATGATAAAAAAAATGAGCTCTTTCTATTGATAATAAAATTTTATTTTTTAATTTTTATTATTTTTTAATTAATTTTTTAATTAATAAAAATATGAATTTCTCAAAAATTATATATAAATTGATTAATAATTCTTAAAAATTAATATAAATTAATTAATAAATTAATAATTTTTTTGGTAAATTTATGATGCTTATCAATCACCATCCTCATGATGATCCTATGGTCGGAAGCATTTTATGAGTTAATAATGAAAATTCATGTCTTAAATTTTTAACTCTTGAAAATATGAACTATCATTACCATTAACTCAAGAGATGTATCATAGATACTTTCAAATACACACTATGATAAAAAATAATTCATTTTATTATTTATAGTTAAAATTATAATATTGCCCTTAGAAGTATGTTACAAGTGTCAGCTAATCTGGCTTCTAGGGAACACATATCTAACAGATAGATGAGGAGTAGCCCTATGATAATCATGAGATTGAGTCCTTAAGCCCATGGCCATGGTAGAGTGAAGATGATAGAAAGAGTTTCTATTAGAGTTTCACATTGGACTCGAATCAAATGATTAATTCATATGACAGATATTGGGTTTGACTAGTTTATCTTAACCCTAATTCAATCGATGCTCAAGATAGAAAAACTCAATCACACAGGTAGCTGCACTGAGAGGTTTGCTTTCAATTTTGATGGGTTGCCATCATATATTGCTAGGTGTCACTGGTAGATTTTGGAAGCAATTAGAATGATTTAGATGATCGATCATTCTAATTGTATGAATCATAAAAGTTCTGATCCATCGAAAGGTATTTCGATGATATTGATGATAGAGATCGTGACATGTCTCATTACCATACAGAACTAAATCTAACTAGATCACACAAATAAGGGTTTGGATCTGGATGTCATCAATTGGACTAACCCAGTTCAATTGATTTGGATTAGATCCAATTAGGTTCAAGAAAATTATGCTAGCACACGATTGAGCCTAACATTCTCCTTTTCTAATCATTTTGGTTCATCTCAGCTGACCCAAATTTATTTAGACTCACTCAAAAATCTTATCTTAGTCTGACTGGAGCTTGTCCAGATCAAAAAAGGGTTATCTTAATTCATTAGATGAATTTAAGATAGCACTTGACAATTCTTATCACCTGTTAATTCTTATTTTGGACATTGGTCAATAGTTGACCCTGGACACCTGGACATGGGGCCATGTGTCATGCACATATAGGAGAGCACCTGGGGCTCTTGTCCCCCTGCTAAAAGAGGCAAGACAAAGGACACACACCACCCTAGGCGTGCACCCCATGTAGATAAGGGATGGAGTCCTATATAGATGGGACTCCAGGGTGTTTTGATATGATCGAACACTAGGGGCGCCAAAGACTTTTGGGTTTATCCAGTGTTGGCGCCATCTGTGTGAATTTTTGAGGGACTCTCATCTGATTAGATTATATGACATCATCCTATCAATCAAATTTAGATCTGATTGAATGAAGGCCTCTGATTAATCAGGATGATGTGGCACTGCATGGCGCAGCAAGGTCTATTTAAATCCTGTCTGTGCCTAGAGTTATTGAGCTTTTTCTTTTCATCATGCTGCAAGGCTGCCCTCATCTATTCCATCCCTCCCTCTGATCCTCTCTCTCTCCTCTCCACATCCAAAGGAGTTGGGCATGGGTTCAACTACAATCCAAGGAAGAAAGACGCCCAAATCAGGAAGAAGGCAGTACTGCTGAAAGAGACGACTGTTATTTCTTCAAAAAAGTTTTGAAGAACTTCAAGATCAGATCCAGATCTAATTTTTGAATAGATGATTCAAAAAGAAAAAACCTCTAGATCCTATTTGAGTAGACACTGGTAGAGGCCAGGCACGTGCATGGCTCCTTCCAGAATCTCAGGATCAATCAGGATCATCGCAGGTTAATCTGATTACCCAAAATAAAGGTATGAAATTAAATTAGATTTAATTTTATTTTTAATTTTTAATATCAAATCTTTAGGATTAGATTTAAGATATCTCAAATCTAATTAGGATTATAGAAAAAAATTTTGAAATATTTTTTTAGATCCAATCAGATCTGAATGATCTTGTGCAAGGAAAACATGATTTTTCCTTCAACTGGTATCAAAGCAAGGTTGGCTATTCATCGGATCTATTTTAGATCTAATTTAATTTTTATTTATGATCTAATATTAAAAAATTTTAGATATCACATCAGATATGATTAGAAATAAAATCAAAAAATTAAAAATTTTATGATTTAGATCTATAATGTATGAGATGCATGACTAGACTAGAAATAGACTAGTTCTATATATAGTCTAGTATAATCATATTATTAAATTAATTAAATATAATTTTAGATCTAATTTATTTTTATTTTTTTAATATTATAATTATTTTAATCAAATTTAAAAAATAAAAAATAAAATTTTTAATTTTTATTTTATTTATATGAGATATGAAAGATGCATGCTTATACTAGTTATAGAATAGTTCTATAAAATATCTATAATAATTTTATTTTTTATATGATCAAATTTAAAATTTTATTTTTAGATTTAATATGTGATATTTTAGATCTGAAAGCATGCATGATTGATTTAGTTATGATACATGAGATGTATGCAAAATATGTATAAGTTAGATCATTAATTATATATGCGATATATGATTTAGATCTAACTAGTTTTGTAGTAGAAATTATATTTCTGATTAAGATGCTCTCCTTGACCATCCGATCATAATAACAAGGTAGGATTTAAAGGTCCTCTTCTTTCATTCGATGGAGTGTTCTAATGATGTGTAGGGGTGCTGCGTGTTCGTCCTTAATCAAAAATCAGAACTTATTTTTTGGCAAAACCTTAGATTCTAAAATCCTAAGATTTTGTTACATGTTTTGTTCATGAATCTAAAACTTAATTAATAATTAAGATTATTAAATTAATTAGGTCTAAAAATTATGAATTTTTAGATCTAAGATATATTCATAAAATTAGGTTCGGGCTTGGGTAACTCAATTAGATCTAGCGGTTGATCAAATCGAATCAAGAGTTGATTAGGTGGGATCAAAGAAAGCTTAGATTTAACTAGTCTAATAGGATTAAGTCTGGGTTAAGATCGAATCACATTGAGATGTAACTCATGTAAGCTTAGAAGTGGCACTTCCAAGTCTTGAAAATATGAGAAAATAGGTCATGAAAAGATGAGAGTGAGCTAGAAGAGAAATCAGCTCTTCTAGCAAAATTCAGAAACTGGACCAGCTCACCCTAAGACTGGGCCGGCTAAGTTGGAAATTGGGCCGACTCAGTCTAGGACTGGATCGGTTAGATCTCAAAAAAAAATTTAGACAGAAAGCAGCATTTTCGGACTATTGGCATGGTACACAACTAGTCGGCTCAGTCCCAGACTGAGCCGATCTGATCGCAGGTTAGCCGGCTCAGTCTGAAATTGGGTCGGCTCAGTTTTTATGGGTTATTATTTTGTATACATAGGTTATTTAGATTTGGAGAGTTTTTCTATGAGCTTGAGCTTGACCCTTTGTAAAGTATATATACTAAAAATAGGTCAAGATTGTAATGAGGCTGAAATATACTAAATAAAAGCTCTTTTCTTTCAAAAATCTCTTCTTCTCTATTTCTTAAATTGTTTGATCGTGCTTTTGTAGAAATCTCTGAGAAGTACTTTCTTATTGCTTGGCTAATCATCAGTGGCCATACCGATCCATGTGAGAAGAGCGTGCATTTTCAACATTTGGTATCAGAGTAGTATTGCATGGAAGGAAGAAAGACACCTAGGGTTTACAACATCCAAGATCTGTTACACCAAGTTTTATCCTAAAACTTCTAGTTTGCTTCGTGGTTGTCTCTAGATTGAGGTAAAAATTGTTTACACAGAGGAACGGTGATACAGAAGTTTGGAAAGAGAATCTATGACTAGTTAGATCTTCTTTGAAGGATAGTTTTGCTGGTGTGTGAGATCGTGAAGGATGTTAGAAATTTGTTCTTGACTTATTTGAAGTCATGGGATCAAGTGAATTCAAGATGGATTTTGAAAAGTTCAACGGCAAGGAAAACTTTACTTTATGGCAGCAAAAGTAAAGAACTTGTTGGTTCAGCAGATGATCTACAAGATCTTGACAAAAGAAAGGCCAGAAAAGATCAGTATTGAGGATTGGAAAGAGTTAGAAAAAATTGCTTTTAGCATAATCTGGATGTGCTTGGCTGATCAGGTTTTGCCCGAGGTTTTCATAGAAACTATGGCAAAGGAGCTCTGGGAGAGACTGGAGAACACATACATAGGGAAGAACATGACAAATAAGCTATGGTTGAAGAAATAACCATATTGTCTGAGGATGTCCGAAGGCAGAGATCTTATTGCACATATCCAAAGGTTCAATCAGGTGTGTTCTGAGGTGATGAGTTTGGATTTGAAGATCGATGAGGAGGATTGGGCATTGCTGCTATTATGTTCTCTTCTAAGCTCGTATGATGATCTTATAACAACTTTAGTTTATGAAAAGAAGATCCTAAAATATGAAAAGGTTGTTGGTGTGCTCAAATCAAATAAGCAAAGAAAAAAGATTCGTAAGGAAGACCCTAAGTCTGAGATCTTGGCTGTGAATGAAAGATAGGAAAGATCAAAGGAGAAGACAAGAGGAAAATCTAAGGGTAGGTCAAAGTCTCGTGATCAAAGAAAGATGACATTGAAATATTATAAATATCATCAGTCTGGACACCTGAGGAGAGATTGTCCCCTTTTAAGATTAGAAAAAGAAAAAGCCAATAAAAGAGATGATACAGCTTCTGTGAGCAGTGGAGAAGACTTACTAGTTGTATCAGATGGATCCGTAAAGTACGATACTATGCGAATATTGGATTCGGCATGCTCGCACCACTATACTTCTCATCGAAAGTGGTTTGCTACCTATCAGAATACCGATGGTGGAAGTGTCAGCCTTGGAGATGATCACCTATGCAAAGTAACTGGAATTGGCTCTATCAGAGTGAGAATATATGATGGGATCATTCATACATTATCAAATATCAGGCATGTACCAGAGTTGATAAAGAATTTGATTTCTTTGGACTACTTGGAGGAGCAGGGTTAGGCTTTTAGTAGCCACGCTGGGAGTGGATGTCTGAAAATTTTTAAGAAAGCTTTGATGGTGATGAGAGGTAGAAGACTGAGAAACAATCTTTACAAAATGGAAGACTCAATGGTGAATGATAGTGCAGAGTGCTAGTAGTGGTATAGGAGGAGCAGATTTTATATCGACTGTGGCACTATCAGATAGGTCATATGAGTGACCGTGGGCTCACTAAACTAAGCAGAAGAGGTATGATCCAAACCCTAAAGAAGGAGGGCATAGATCTGTGTGAGCCATGCATCTTTGGCAAACAGCATAGGGTGAAGTTTGCCAGAAGTACCAAGTGCAGTGAGGGAGTGCTGGATTTAGTGCACTCGGATGTGTGGGGACCAGCTCCTATATTAGCTAAAGGTGGGGCAAATTACTTTATCACTTTCATTGATGATTTCTCAAGGAAAATGTGGGTTTATTTGATCAGAGAAAAATCAGAGATGTTTGCCCGGTTTAGAGTCTGGAGAGCTAAAGTAGAGGAGTCAGAAAGATAGGTGAAGTGTCTAAGGTCAAATAATGAAGGGGAGTATACTAGCCTGGTATTCAGAAGGTATTGTGAGGAAAATGGCATCAAACGTCATTACATGGTGAAGATGACTCCCCAGTAGAATGGTGTCGTAGAAAGGATGAATCAGACACTGATCGAGAAGGCACAGAGTTTGAAGCTATAGACATCACTCCCAAAGTTCTTTTGGGGTGATGTTCTAACCTTTTCTTATTTTCTTGTGAACAGGTTCCCTCATTATAAGCTGAATAGAGGCATTCTAGAGGAGGTCTAGAGTGGGAAGAAGGTGGAGCTTGGCCACCTAAAAATCTTCGATTGCACAGCCTATGCACATGTGGAGGCAACCAAGAGGAGCAAATTAGATCCAAAATCTCAAAAGATGACATTCATAGGATATCCACAAGGAGTCAAGGGGTACCTACTGTGGGACTCTTAGGCACAGAAGTTAGTGATCAGTAGGGACATTATCTTTGATGAGAAGAGCATCTTGAGGAGGTCTGGATAGATGAAACTGAGAAAATAGAGGTGAACAGCAATGGCCAGTTAGAGAATGATGGCATGCAGGTTACATCCACTTACAGGAGTGTTCCTATTGAGGTGGAGTTGGGCAGAAATGTATTGTCTCAGATTGAAAATCAGCATGAAGGGTCGACAGTTCAGATAGATGTGTAGGAGCAACCACAAACATCAAGCAGAGATGTGCCAGTGGAAGTGGCTTTGCATAAGCCCTAGTGTACTATTAGAAAGCCAGTCAGATATGGCATTGATGAGGTTATCACCTATGCACTCATTACTACTAATGGAGATCCAAATAATTATGCAGAGGCCATGAAGAGTGAGGATCATGATTCATGAATACAGGCCATAATGGAGAAGATGGAATCACTTGAGAAAAATCAGACATGATAGTTGGTGGATCTTCTAGAGGGTGATCGACCTATTGGCTCAAAGTGGGTGTTCACAAAGAAATGGGCACCTTCAGAATAATGTGGAGTCAGATTTAAAGCAAGGCTGGTAGCAAAGGGATACTCACAAAGGGAAGGGATTGACTACATAGAAATTCTCTCTCCTATGGTGTGTCATACATCTATTCAAGTTTTGCTGTCACTGGTGGTACAACATAACATAGAATTGGAATAGATGGACGTGAAGACGGCCTTCCTTCATGGGACATTGGAGGAAAGAATCTACATGAAGCAGCCAGATGGTTTCGTGGAGATGGGATAGGAAGAAAAGGTGTGTTTACTTAGAAAGTCTTTGTATGGCTTGAAAATAATCTCCTCATCAGTGGTATCGAAGGTTTGATAGCTTTGTCTTGAACCTGGGTTTTAGCAGATGTGAACATGATTATTGTGTCTACGTCAAGGATGTAGATGAAAAGGATGCCCTATACCTATTATTATATGTAGATTGTATGCTCATAGCCAGTAGAAGGATGGATGCTATGAGAAGATTGAAAAGAACATTATCATCTGAGATTGAGATGAAGGATTTGGGTCCAGCTGAGAAAATCTTTGGAATGGAGATTTACAGAGATAGGTGCAAAGGAGTGCTCCATTTGTCACAAGAAAAGTATGTCTAAAAGATTCTGGAGAGATTTGGGATGGAGAAGGCCAAACCTGCAGAGACACCATTGCTGAGCCATATGTCCCTCTTCAAGTTATAGTGCCCCCAATCAAAAGAGGAGAGAGAGTACATGGAATGAGTTTCTTATGCAAATACTATAGGCAGTGTGATGTACCCTATGGTGTGCTGCAGACCAGATATAGCACATGTAGTGAGCACTATTAATAGATACATAGCTAACCCTAGGAAGGAACACTGAAAAGCATTGAAATAGATATTGAGATATCTGCATGGAACAAGGAATTATGGTTTGGTGTTTGGTGGCAGCCAGGAGGATTTGAAAAATATTCTATTAAGATGTGTGAAGGTTCAGATCCTTTGGAAGGGTTTGTTGATGCAAATTATGCTGGTGATCTTGATACAAAGAGGTCTACTACTGGATACCTCTTCTATGTATATGGTGGACCGGTGTCTTAGAGATCAATCCTTCAATCAATCATGGCCTTGTGTACCACAGAGGCTGAGTATATTGTGATAACAGAGGCTGCAAAGAAAGCCCTTTGGCTTAGGAGGCTGATTGATGAGTTGGGGGTGGAGCAGAGCAAGGTTACACTATTCAGTAATTGTCAGAGTGCTCTGCTATTGGCATAGAATCTAGTCTATCATGCACGCACAAAGCATATAGATGTGGGGTACCACAGGATTAGAGAGCTAATGGAGAAAGTTGAAGTGAAACTAATGAAAGTCCATACTAAGAAGAATCGGTCTGATGCACTCATGAAGGTACTCTCTAGAGACAGCTTTCAGAGATGTGTGGCATGGATGGGTCTATTGAGAATAGATGAGTTCATAAGAACTTGGAAGCACCAAGATGGAGAATGTGAGCTCAGAAGTAGCACTCCCAAGTCTTGAAAATATGAGAAGATAGGTCACGGGAAGATGGAAGCGAACTGGAAGAGAAATCAGCTCTCCTAGCAAAGTTTAGAAACTGGGTCGGCTCACCCTAAGACTGAGCCAGCTAAGTTAGGAACTGACTGACTTAGTCCAGGACTAGGTCGGCTAGGTCTTAAAGAAAAATTCAGACAGAAAGCAGTATTTTTGGACTATTGGCATGATACACAACTAGATCGGCTCAGTCTAGGATTGAGCCAACCCAGTCGCAGGTTAGCCGACTCAATTTGAAACTGGACTAGCTCAATTTTTGCGGGTTATTATTTTGTGTACGTGGGTTGTTTGGATTTGGAGAGTTTTTCTATGAGCTTGAGCTTGACCCTTTATAAAGTATATATACTGAAAATAGGTCAAGGTTGTAATGAGGCTGAAATATATTGAATAAAAGCTCTTTTCTTTCAAAAATCTCTTCTTTTCTTCTTCTCTATTCTTTAAATTATTTGATCATGCTTCTGAAGAAATCTCTAAGAAGTACTTTCTTATTGCTTGGCTAATCACCGACGGCCACATCGATCCATGTGGGAAGAGCGCGCATTTCCAACAACTCGATCATGTCAAGACCTAATTTGGCTCCATAGTTCGAGCCTGGATTGTAGGCTAATCCAATTGATTCTGATTCGATAATTTGGTGTCTAAGATAAGTCTGGCAGATATGATCGATTGATTTTTAATTAAGAGCTACTCAATTTGAATGCATTCTTGTTGAGTTAATGGCATATCTCTTCCACCAGTCTCACTTACCTGACCATTTGTGTCGATCCAATTCTAATTTGAGGTGGCTAACAATTCAAGCCAATCCATGCCACTAGATTAGTTATAATTGTTATGACTAAGTTAAGTCAAGTTTAAAGAGACCTAAATTAAATCTTTCTAAGAAAATATTAAGTCTAAGATCTTCCATCATTATAGATGTGCGGGCCCTTTTCGAGGTTGATTGTTCTCGATTGGATATAGTGGTTCAGTTGCACTGAGAAGATGCAACCATGTCTATTAAGCATTAGATGCTCTGGGTTGGAGGATCGGTTGGGCTCAATATTTTGGATATGGTGAGGGATCCAATCAGGAATCCAATTCGTGCAAATGGTAGGTCTGACTTGACTAAGGAGTGGATCAATATTCCGAACATGGTGAGATTCATGAATTAGAGATTAGGTCCATCATTAGAGAATCATTGGACAAAAGTTGTTCACTCATTAGTTGATCCATCATCAATAACTGTTAGGTGAGCTGATGAGCTAGTCGATGGGATCGCACCATCCACTAGAAATCAATAATTATGGAGATTTTTGCATCTCTATCAAGAAAGTATAGGGATCAGAGAAAATAGTGGGAGCCTAATTTATTTAAAAATAAAATTCCTAAATAAATTGATTAAGTCTAATTATAAAATCTAACTAGAAATTTTGACTCTCTATAGAAAGATGTCTGGATCCAACCCACTACCCCATATCTTGGACACTCATAGACTGACCAGATCCAACTACAAGGATTGGCTATGAAACTTCAAAATTATTTTGGGTTTTGAGAAGTTGACTCATGTGTTGGAATAGGATCCTCCCATCTTACCAGCCCGTCCACCCATTGATTAGAGAGTGTCTCTTAAGAAGTAGACGGATGAAGATAACAAAGCTAGGTATTACATGTTGGGCTTGATGTCTAATGAGGTCCAGCACCAATATGAAGAGATATTAAGACTAGCCATCAAATGTTGGCTCACCTGCAAGAGTTGTTTGGTGAACAGAGTCATGCAGCCAAATATCAAGTCACTAAGAGACTATTTATGGATCAAATGCATGATGGGCAGTCAGTCTAAGATCATTATCTGATGATGATCAAGAACTTAGAAGAGCTTAAGAAGCTCAGTATCAAGTTAAATCAGGATCTGCAGATTGATATAATTCTACAGTCCTTGACTGATGCATATGGGCAGTTCATCATGAACTACCATATGCATAAACTTCAGAATACCTTGGCTGAGCTCATGAATATGTTGGTTACTACTGAGCTTTCTATAAAAGATTCTAAAGGCTCAGTACTTGCTATGGAGTGGACTTCCTTCAAGAGAAAGTCTTTTGGAAAGAAGAAAAAGTCCATGAAGAAGTAGAAGATGGATGGTGGGAAGAAGAAGAAGGCCGACAAGGAAAAATATTTTCATTGCAACACTGACGGCCATTAGAAGTAGAACTATTCTTTGTACCTAGCCAGCCTGAAGAACAAGAAGGAGGCAGGTTCTTCTAGAGGCATGCTTTCATCGAGTTGGGTGCTTGACTCTAATTCTAGTGCTCACTTGTGCACTTCTATACGGGATCTTGAGGATAGCAGGAGGTTGAGGGATGGTGAGATGATCCTACGCATCGAGAATGGAGCAAGAGTTGCTGCTGTAGCCGTGGAAACCTACCCTCTGCGATTACCATCAATATTAGATTTAGTTCTTAGGGACTATTTTTATATGCCTACAACAAGTAGAAATTTGATTTCTATTTCATGTTTAGCTATGTAATTAGTTTTCTTAAGGACCATTATAATATTCTTTATAAAAGAAATAAAATTGCAAGTGGTTTACTTATAAATGGTCTCTACTAGTTATATATTGATGTTTCTATTTTTAATATCAAGCAAAATGCGAATGCCATAGGATCAAAACAACCTAGGAATAGTCTAAATTATAGGTATCTATAGCACCTTAGGCTAGGTCATATAGCTAAAGACAGGATTAACAAATTGGAGAAATCTGACCTATTGAGTCCATTGACTTTCGAGTCACATCCGATTTGTGAATCATGCCTTCATGGCAAAATGACCAAGCTTCCTTTTGTAAGACATGGGGAAAGGGCCATAAACCTGTCTGCCCTAGTACATACTGATGTATGCGACCCATTTGATGTGCTAGCTGGGAGCAATTATGTCTACTTCATCACCTTTATCAATGATTTATCTCGGTACGGATATGTATATTTAATGCGACACAAGTTGAAGCTTTTGAAAAGTTCAAAAAATTTAGACTCGAAGTAGAAAAATAAATAGAAAAACTCATTAAGATTCTTCGATCAAATCGAGGAGGCAAATATCTTAGTCGAAAATTCTTAGACTATCTTAAGGACAATGACATAGTCTCTTAATGGACTCTACCTTGAATGCCTCAACTCAATGGGATTTTAGAATGGAGAAACCAGACTCTATTAGATATGGTCCGATCTATGATGAGCTTCACGAACCTTCTTAAGTTTTTTTGGGGACATAGTCTGATGATCGTTATATATTTACTGAATAGGGTTACCTCTAAGATCATTCCTATTGGAAAATATGTCCTAAAGCCAATCATCTAAGTAGTAGATGATTGAAATTAGTATATGAATTATCTAATAATAATAGTTATTTGGTTGATTCATCATAAAAGTTCTACCTTTTTTAAATGAACTCCTAAATTATGATGAAGTCCTTAGAACTACAATCAATCGATAAAGAAAGATTTATCGGATGGTTTTTAAATTATTCATGATCAAATGATAAGTTATTAATAAGAATGATAACTTATCGAGTGTAGATCACTGTATGCCATATGTATTGGTTGTCCTCATAACCAAATGGTGTGGAGACACTGGTATGGCATCCAGGTGAGATATAGAAGTACATCTGCACTGAAAGTGATCAATGTAGCACTCTACTATCAAGAGTAGCTAGCTAAGGCCAATGGATATAAGTATCCCTCTGATCTGAGATCACCATGGTGACTTGCAAGCAACTCACTGTACTTTGATACCGGACTGTCTGTATTTCTAATATAGGTTCGAAAGATTTTTGGGTACAGTCAAATACTTATGAAGTCAGTGTATGAGTCAAGATGGGATTGACCACTCCTGATTAGCTTTAGAAAGAGAATGTCTCATTGTGTTTCAATTTAGCAAACATTGAAACATAAAAATATACAAAGAAAATAAGAAGGAAAAATTAAATGAAAACAAATCATATCTAAAATCATTATTTGAATTTGATTCAAAGTAAAGTGTTTACAATTTGAAAATATTTCAAATGATCAAATTAGAAATTAGTTCTGAGGTTCTATAAATTCAAAACTCATGAGCTTGAACTTAATTGAGAATTAAGTGATTGTTTAGGATCTAGGTTTGTGATTTGAAGATCCTAAGATAATTTCAAAAAATATGGGTTAATGGGTAATGGGTTAGCTTTGATCAGTTCCTTAACTGGATTAGACCTAGGGTTAGATTAAATATGGACTTAGTTAAGATATTGATCAAACCTAATTAATAGTTAATTATGATTAGATCATTTTTTTAGATCAATTCAATAGTTATAATTGATCAAAATCCATACATCTAACAAATAGATATTGATCGTGGCTCAGTGGTCGAGCCCAAGCCTTTAGGCAAACCAAATCAAAACTGATAAATTGATTGATGTCTAAGGTAAGTCTAGCATCCTAGATCGGTGGTTTTTAATTGGCAGTCTGCTTACCTGACCATTTCTGATGGTGTCTAAGGTAAGCTTTGGCAGACCCTCCCATCGATCTCATTTACCTGATCAATGTGGTTAATCAGTTTTTGATTAGGTTGCTCATTAATTCGTGCTAACCCATGTCACATAAAAAATCAGTGAGACTGATTTCATTCAATGAGATTGATCTAGGTGCCCATGGACTAAAATTGATCCTAGTCTTTATTGATGACTTGAGAAGTCAGTGGGAGGACTTGACTTGGTGAAGTCAGTGTGAGCAATTTAGTCCATATCTTGTCTATCCTTAAATCACTAATAATTTAAATCTGCTAAAATTATTAGGTCCTTAAAATGATGAAGTTATGGAGATAATCGAGTCATAGCCTCCCATTAAGGTGTTTGATAATAAGTCCATTAACTCAATAATCATTGGAGGCCCATAGGCCTGGTGCTTATTGACTAATGAAATTATCATTCATCATATGATGACTTGGATGTATCTCTCTAATGGTGGTTAGGTTGACTAACCATAGTTGGACTTAATCATTCGTTAGTTAGATGCTCCAAGTATGCTCATGTTAATGATTGGACCTAATCGAATCCTTACGGTGGAGGCCCTAGCCTACTGATTAGGTTTCTGGGGCGAAATTAAATTACTAGAAATTGTTTAGAGAAACAATTGGTTATGAATCTATCCTTAGTCATACATGAGTTGACCAACCATAGTTGGACTTGTGTGCAATCTATATGGATTCTAGTACCCACTAAGAAATTAAGATAATTTCTCGAATTGGAGGTAGAGGCTACCAATTCGAATAAAATAGTAGGAGAACCTTTAGACTAAAGTCTAGGTCTCTAAGCTTAATATAATTCATATTATTAGGTCATTATTCTCTTTTTTCAAAATAAGGCTAAACCCTAATTGCTCCTATCACTATTAGACAGTGATGACTTGTGGGATCCAACTTTGATAATTAGTATCAAAAGTTGAATTTGGTTCAGCAGTATGAATGGATTCGTATTGGGGATTCAAAGCCCAGTCAAAATAATTAGTCCAAGGTTAACCCAAATCAGGCATAGTGCTTCTACTATTAGAAGTATGGTCATAGGAAGAAGAATTGTCTTGCTTTTCTTGACCATAACAGGCTGAACAAGAGAAAGGAGCAAAAGTTGCTCATTAAGGATGTTATATGATAACACCTTAAAATTTCTCTGTATGAAATTCTGCTACCTGGGTATGAGATATCGATAGTTCTATGCAATTTGTTGCAAAGACTACAACTGCATGGGATATTTGAAAATTGTGAGAAATACTTGAACATTGGGAATGGAAGTCTTGTTCCAATCCTAGCTTTAGGAATTATCAAGCTTATTTTCAATAGATGTCATTTTGAGTGATTGTCACTATTGTCCATCGTTTATGATAAATGTGATCTTTGATGGCCTTTTAATCAGAGATGGTTATCATTTATCAATAAAGGAGATTGTTGTGATATTATTATGAATAATGTTACAGTAATACATGGACAATAAAAAAATAATATTTAACATTTACATAGCCTGTTAAGTGTAATGTACACACCCAAGTTAGATTATGTCATGGATATCTATCTTTGGCATTATTGGCTTAGTCATCTTGACAAGAACAGGATAAATGGGTCAGCTTGAGAAGGAAACCTTGACATTAATGATTGTGAATCATTGATAACCTATAAATCTTATCTTCTTAGGAAGATGATAAAGTCACCTTTTACTGGAAAAGGTGAAGGAGCTGATAAAGTTCTAAGTCTCATACATGGTGATGTATGTGGACCTGTGAACTTAAGTGTCAAAGAAAGATATTAATATTTTATTATAGATGACCTATCTGGGCATGGGTGCATCTGATCTAAATCATTTGAAATGTTCAAATAATTCAATAATGAAATTGAAAAACAAACTGGATAAGGTATTAAAATTCTTCGATCAGATTGAGGAGGCGAATACTTATCCAGTGAGTTTGTAATATATCTAGGAGAGAATTGAATTCTCTCTCAATGGATTTTTTTTCAAAACACAGTGTATCTAAAAGAAGAAAATTAAACTTTATTAGACTTGGTTCAATCCATGATAGGGTTTACTTGTCTGCCTGCTTCAAGGTTGTGCTCTTGTGACTACTTATTTTACTCTAAAAATGTTTTGAGTAAATTTGTTGCAAAGACTCCATATAGGATATGAATTAGGCATAGACCTAGACCTTTCATCTTCGAGTTTTGGGATTGATCGGCCTATGTCATAGGTTTGCACATAGATAAACTTAGATCCTAGTCCAATAGGTAATAATGAAGGAAAAATCTTATTTCCTGGGTCAGGTTCGTTTAGATCTGATTGGATCAAGAGGGATATTTCAAAATTTTTCTTTTAGATCCAAATTAGATTTGAGACTCTTCAAATCCAATTTTATTGATCTAATAAAATAAATTAAATTAAATTAAATTAAATCTAACTTAATTATACCTTGTTATGGGTAATCCTATTACCCTATGATGATTCCGATGTTTGCCTGAGGTTCTGGATGTAGCCACGTAAGTGCCTAGCCTCTATCAATATCCACTCGGGCAAGATCTAGAGATCTTCTCCGTCTCAATCTTTCCTCCAAAAATCAGATCTGGATCTGATCTTGAAGGTCTTCAAAATAACTTTTGAAGATCAGCCATTGTCTCTTGCAGCAGTGCTGTCTTCTTCCTTTCCTATCGCCTTTCTGTTGCTCAGATCGCACCAAACTTGCACCCAAAAACTCTTGAACGTGGATAGGAGAGAGAATATCTAAAGATGGCATGGAGAGGGAGGGAGAGAAGCCTTATGGCATGGACAAAGGATAGAACCTCTCAATCCTAGGCGTAGATAGGATTTATATAGACTCTACTGTGCCATGCAGTACCACATCATCCCGACCAATCATGGCTCTTTATGCTATCAGATCTAAATCTGATTGATGGGATGACATCATCTAATCTAATCAGATTAGAGTACCTCACAAACCTCCGTAGATGGCGCCAAGACTGGTCAAAGAAGACTCTTTCGCACCACCCAAGTTGAAAGCATGAAGCAACCTAGAGTCCCATCTGTTTGGGACTCAAGGCATGATCGTCATGGGGTGCACGCCTCCCTAGGCATGTGCCCCCTCCCTTTCTACTTTTTAGCAGGAGGACAAAGCCTCATGTTCTTTTCTATGGGTGTATGATACAAGGGCAGATGTCTAAGTGTCAAAGGTCAACGTTTGACCAAAGTCAAAGGATAAGATTTAGCAGGTGATGAAAAATGATAGGTGTTGTCTCAAATTTATCTCATAAATTAAGACAACCATTTTCTAATCTGGACAAGCTCTAGTCAGACCAAGTAAAGAGTTTTGAGTGAGTCTAAACACATTTGGCTCAGTCGAGAGAAGCTTTAATGATAGTTGAAAGAAGAACATTAGGCTTCAATCGTGTGCTAGCACGATTTTCTTGAACCTAATTGAATCTTATTCAAATCAATTGAACTGGGTTAGTCTAATTGATGATATCCAGATCCAAACTCTTATTTGTGTGATCCAGTTAGGTTCAGTTCTATATGGTAATGGGATATGTCGTGATCTCTATCATCGACATCATCGAAACTCCTTTCGATGGATCAGAACTTTTCTGATTCAGACAACTAGAATGATCGATCATCTAAATCATTCTAATTGCTCCCAAAATCCACCAGTGACACCTAGCAGTATATGGTGGCAACCCATCAGAAATTGAAAATGAACCTCTTGGTGCAGCTACCTATGTGATTAAGTTCTTCTATCTTGAGCCCCGATCAGATTAGGGTTAAGGTGAACTCGTCAAACCCTAATTTCTATCATATGATTAATCATTCGATTCAAGTCCAATGTGAAAATCCTAATAGAAACTCTTTCTATTATTTCACTCTGCCATGGCCATGGGCTTATGGACTTGATTCTCATGATCATCATAGGGCTGCTCCTCATCTACCGAGGTAGATAGATTCCCTATTGGTGCAATCCAATTCCTACAATGAACATGCTAATAGCCAACATACACCTCAGGATTCCGAATGGCTAGGAGATCGAGTTATGGTGTAGTCAAACTATAACACCCTCAAGGTGAACTATCGATGCACCTCAGATCAAAGAACCAGACACACCACTGCAGCTTCGAGTCAGTCATCGATGAGAAGGTAGACTTCCTTATGACTACTCGAGGTGGTCACGCTCAGTGCCCTCGTTCTCTAACGAGTACCTGTACTCTCGCTCCGGTATCTCTACACCGTAGACTCAAGACTCATCTACTAAAGAAAGCGATTGTACACCAACCTTTTGGATCAATCACCATCCTCATGATGATCCTATGGTCGGAAGCATTTTATGAGTTAATAATGAAAATTCATGTCTTAAATTTTCAACTCTTGAAAATATGAATTATCATTACCATTAACTCAAGGGATGTATCACAGACACTAAATACACATATATGATAGAAAATAATTTATTTTATTATTTATAGTCAAAATTATAATTTTGCCCTTAGAAGTGTATTACAAGTGTCAGCCAATTCTGGCTTCTAGGGCACACATATCTAACAAACTTCCACTTGACCTAAAGCCAATTGGCTACAAGTCTAAGTCCCATCTTCTCAAGGTGGGCTTCGATCTTCTGCTGGCCCAATGGCTTTGTAAGTGGGTCTGCCACATTGTCTGCGGAGTCGACTCTCTTGACCTCGACGTAACCTTTCTCGAGGTAATCGCGGATGAGGTGGTATCGCCGCTCGAATGTGCTTGAATTTCTGGTGAGACCTCGGCTCCTTAGCAAGGGCTATGGCACCATTATTGTCGCAGTATAGAGGAATGGCATCTGATGGCATCACTCCGAATCTCTATGCAAAACTTCTTGTACCAGAATGCCTTCCTTCGTAGCTTCTGATGCAGTGATGTATTCTGCTTTCATGATGAAATCTGCTATCACTATCTGCTTGGAACTCTTCCAACTGATAGCACCACCATTACATACAAATAGACTCTCAGATGTTGACTTTCGATCATCTATATCGGATATAAAATTCGAGTCTGTATACCCCTGGACTTGGAGTTCTCCATTACCAAAGACCAACATCATATCCTTAGTTCTTCTTAAGTACTTAAGGATACATTTCATAGAAGTCCAATGTTCTTCACCTAGATTCAACTGATATCTACTCGTGACACTCACAGCATGGGCTATATTAGGTCGTGTACATTATTAGATATATGTGCCCTAGAAGCCAGAATTGGCTGACACTTGTAATACACTTCTAGGGGCAAAATTATAATTTTGACTATAATCAATAAAATGGGTTATTTTCTATCACATATGTATATTTAGTGTCTGTGATACATCCTTTAAGTTAATGGTAATGATAATTCATATTTTCAAGAGTTGAAAATTTAAGACATGAATAATCATTATTAACTCATAAAATGCTCCCGACCATAGGATCATCACGAGGATGGCAATTGATCCAGAAGGTTGGTGTACAATCGCTTCTCTTTAGTAGATGAGTCTTGAGTCTATGGTATGAAGACACCAGAGCGAGAGTATAGGTACTCGTTAGAGAATGAGGGCACTGAGCGTGACCACCTCGAGTAGTCATTAGGGAGTCTACCTTCTCGTCAATGACTGACTCGATGCTGCAGTAGTGTGTCTGGTTCTTTGACCTGAGGTGCATCGGTAGTTCACCTTGAGGGTGTTATAGTTTGACTACACCATTACTCGATCTCCTAGCCATATCGGAATCCCTGAGGTGTATGTTGGCTATTAGCATGTTCATTGTAGGAACTGGATTGCATCAAGATGGAATCTATCTACCTCGGTGGTAGAGGAGCAGCCCTATGATGATCATGAGAATCAAGTCCAGAAGCCCATGGCCATGGCAGAGTGAAATAATAGAAAGAGTTTCTATTTAGATTTTCACATCGGACTTGAATCGAATGATTACATCATATGACAGAAACTAGGGTTTGACGAGTTCACCTTAACCCTAATCTGATCGGGGCTCAAGATAGAAGAACTTAATCACACAGGTAGCTGCACCAAGAGGTTCGCATTCAGCTCTGATGGGTTGCCACCATATACTGCTAGGTGTCACTGGTGGATTTTGGGAGCAATTAGAATGATTTAGATGATCGATCATTCTAGCTGTTCGAATCAGAAGAGTTCTGATCCATCGAAAGGAGTTTCGATGATGTCGATGATAGAGATCATGACATATCCCATTACCATATAGAACTGAACCTAACTGGTCACAACAGGTTACACAAATAAGGGTTGTTGTATTCATCAATTGACTGATCCAGATTCAAATTGATCTGATTGAGATACCAATTAGGTTCAAGGAAATCATGCTTAGCACTCGATTGAACCTAACGTTCTTCTTACTACATAAATAATTACAACTAAGCACAAAGGAGTTTGTGCTCATTTAGAGGCCTTTCACTTTGTCTGACTTAGAGCTTGTCCAAGTCAGAAAAGGTTGTTCTTATTTTGTAAGACATTACCTACCATTTTTGGTCACCTGCCATTTCTCGTGCTTTGACTTTGGGTCAAAAAGTTGACCCTTATGACTGATCAACATGAACCATTGACACTTTTAAATTTTGTCACTATGTTACTCACCTATTAGAGAGCCTGGTGGGGGCCTATCCTCCTGCCAGAACCTGCAAGGAGGAGGGTGCAATGCCACGCTTGGCGTGGAGCCCAGCTAGAGGCGCCCAGGAGTCTCTATTGGATAAGGTACTCCATCTCCTTTTTGGATTTTGATTAGAGTTCTCCAAGAACCAACTTTGATCTGGTCTTTAGCACCATCTAAGGAGGAATCCAGGGACTTCTATTCCACCAATCAGATTTAGATCTGATTTCACAAAAAGGGTTGTGATTGGTTTGGGAAAGAAGAGGAGTTGGATCACGCTTAGTCTATAAAGGACCTGCGCCCAACTCACAACAGCATCACAATTCTCCATGCCCCAAGGCTGCTTCCTCCTCTCCTCCTCCATGCCAATGCACCTTCTTCCCTCTCCTCTCCACATTCAAAGAGGTTTTGCGCATTCTTGGTGTTGGTGCAATTCTAGACGAGAGAGAAAGGCAACTGAAAGCTAGAAAGGCTGTGCTGCTGCAAAGGATGACTGCTGATCTTCGATTAAGGTATTTTGAAGGATTCTACAGATCAGATTCCAGATCTAATTTTTTGGAGATTTGATAGAGAAAAGCGGATCTCCAAATCAGCTTGAGTTGGAATATCGTAGAAGATCAAGGCATTGCGTATGGCTAGATCCAGAACCTTCCGCTTGCTCATAAGGATTCATCATCGGATAATAGGATTACCCACTTCAAGGTAAATTAAATTTGATTTAATTTATCTAAATTTATTTTAATTATTAAAATAATAAGAATCAGATCTAAAACATCCTAGATCTAATTAGAATCAAAAAAAAAAAATTGAAATATATCTCTTGATCTAATCAAATCTGAACGAACCTAGTCCGAGAAATCTGGATTTTCCTTCAACATACATAACATGGCATACATGAGGCTCCCTATTGCAGAAGCATAAAGGATCTTGCTCATGCGTTCAATCTCTTCAGGTGTGATGGGACACATTTTTTTGGAGAGATGACTACCATGTCTGAAGGATACAATCTCCTCTTGGAGTTTTTCTATCCTAAAACATCTTTAGCACTGCTCTCTATGTACATTCTTTTCTGTGAAGATCTAGGCATCCTATGTTCGGTCTTCTTACAAACTTTGGATTCCTAGAATAAAGGATGCTTTCTCCATAGATCTTTCATGGAGAATTCTTAGTAATACCACATTATAACTATTATGGTCAACATGAGAATATTCATTTCATAAGGAGGATATCATCCACATATAATAACGAGGAAGAATAATAGCAACTCCCCACTGACTTTTTTGAAAATTACATGATTTTCCTCATTTTTGAATGAAACCAAAAATTAATTTTTCCACATTCATTCAAATTGAGGTATTTCCAGCCTTCGAGATGCTTGTTAAGTCCCATATATGGATCTTTGCCAGCTTGCATACTTATGATCAGCATCACTGGAATGTGAGAGATCTAGTGGCTTTCATATGATAGTCTTCCTTAAGGTATCATTTAAGAATTCGCCATTTTTCACGTCTGTTTGCCATATTTCATTAATTAAAAGGCTAATTAGCAAGCAATGGTAGATGATTTAGCATAGCTACTGGACGAAAAGGTATCCTGATAGTCAATGCCTTTGTGCTGACTTATAATCTTTTGCCACTTAATCTCTAGCTTTGATGTCTCTACCATTCCCATCTGCACAATTTTTCTTTTTGTAGTCCATTTTACACCCAATATGTACTAATCTTTCTAGTGGGATCTTACCAAGGTCCAATATAGTGGTTTAGTGCATCGAGTCAATTTCTGATTTCATTACATCTAACCATTTCTTTTCTCAGAAGTCGATATCTGATATGGCTCGTCATAGGTTTGGGATCAACTCATAAACCCATTACCGTAACGAGGAATTTTCCTTTACTTCTCTAAATAGTACCTAAGTGACCTCTTAGGAAGGATGAAAAATTCTTTTTGATCTATGAGGATGGAGGAGGTAGTGATTGTATTGGCTCAACTGATTTGTTTCCTGGGTCCTTTAGCTTCGTTGCTTTTATGAGATTTTCTCCTCGAGCTTGATCTGCTTCAATACCATTATCTTGAATAAACTTTTTTCAGAAAAATAGCATGCCGAACAAGCAATCACATTGTGGTCTTCCTAAGAATATGAGAATATTCCTAATGACTCTTAGATATCCTATAAAATTCATGCTCTAAAGACCTATAGTCTAACTTGTCCACTTGCTGTCTTTTGACATGAGCCGAACAACCCCAAATTCTAAGATGACTCAGACTTGGTTTCTTACCTTGCCATATCTCATACGGTGTGATAGGAACGATATTTTAGAGAAAAATCTTATTCAATAAATATATAGCAGTTAACAGACTATGTCCCCAAAGAAAATCAGAAAGATCTATGAAGCTCATCATGGATCGGACCAGATCTAATAGGGTCCGATTCCTCCGTTCTGAAACTTCATTGAGTTGAGGTATTTCAGGTGGAGTCCATTGAGAAACTATGCCATTTTGCTTGAGATAGTCTAGAAATTTTCAACTAAGGTATTCACCTCCTCGATCTGATCGAAGAACTTAATGGATTTTCCAGTTTGCTTTTCGACTTCATGTCTGAATTTCTTGAACTTTTCAAAGGCTTCAGACTTATGTCTCATAAGATACACGTACCCATACTGAGATAAATCATTGATAAAGATTATGAAGTAATCAAAATTGCCTCTAACCAACACATCAAATGGGCCGTACACATCAATATGTACTAGGGCAAGTAGATCCGTGGCCCTTTCCCCATGTCCTACAAAAGGAAAGCTTAGTCATTTTTGCCATTGAAGACATGATTCACAATTGATATGGCTAGAAGTCAACGACTCAATAGCCCAATTTCACCAATTTGTTAATCCTATCTTCTGCTATATGATCTAGCCATAGGTGCCATAGATACCTATCGTTCGGACTATCTCTAGGTCATTTTACAGCATTCACATTTTGCTCGATATTAAAGATAGATACATTAATATGTGACTAGTAGAGATCGTTAATGAGGAAACCACTTGTAATTTTATTTTTTTCATAAGAATATTAAATGGTCCTTAACAAAATTAATTACATAGCCTTCTTATGCTAAATATGAAACAGAAATCAAATTTTTGCTTGTGGTAGGCACATAATAACAATCCCTAAGTACTAAATCTAAGCCAGATGGTAGTCGAAGAGGGTAGATTTTCACGATCACAGTAGCAATTCTTGCTCCATTTTCGATACGTAGGATCATCTTACCATCCCTCAACCTCCTACTATTCTCAAGATCCTACATGGAAGTACACAAACGAGCACTAGAACCAGAGTCAAGTATCCAACTGGGTGCAGAGAAATTCGTAGATTAAATTCATAACGGCATACCTCCAAAAAGGACCTGTCTCTTCTTATTTCTTAGGATGGCCAGATAGTGGCAGACTTTCCTTCCAGTGGTCGTAATTACAATGAAATATTTTTCTTGTCACGGCCTTCTTCTTCCTCTGCCTTTTTTCTTCCACTCACCTTTGCCATTCAGGCTTCTTCTTCTTTCCAAAAGAACTTTCTCTTGCAAGAAGTCCATCCATAGCAAGTACTGAGCCTTTAAATCTTTCATAAAAAGCTCAGCAGTAACCAAATATTCATAGCTCAACCAGATTCCTGAAAGTTTATTGCATATATGGTAGTTTATGATGAACTACCATCATAGTCAAGAATGCAAGAATTATATCATCTGCAGATCCTGGTCTAACTTCACTATGAGCTTCTAAGCTCTTCCAAGTCCTTGATCATCATCAAATAATGATCTTGACTACTGCTCCATCATCATTTTTAGTCCATAAATAGTCATTTAGTGACTGATATTTGGCTGCATGACTCTGTTCACCTAACAACATCTTACAGGTGAGCCAACATTTGGTGGCAGTCTTGATATCTTTCATGTTGGGCTGAGTCATAGACATCAACCAACATGTAATATCTACCTTGTTATCTTCATCCTCTATTTATAAGAGACCTCTCTGTTTCACGGATGGGAGGGTTGGTAAGGTGGGGGATCATGTCTAACACATGGAGTTAACTTTTCAAAACCCAAAATAATTTTAAAGTTTATTGAGCCAATCCTTGTAATTTGGTTCTGGTCAATCTATGGGTGTCCAGAGATATACGAGCTAGTGGGTTGGTCCGACATTTTCTTTTTATTAGAGAGTCAAAATTTTTTAGTTAGATTTTTATAATTAAGACTTACCAATTTATTTAGAGATTTAATTTTTTAATAAATTAGCTTCTACTATTTTCTCGGATCCCTACACTTCCTCTATAGAGTGCGAAAATCTCCATAATTAATGATTTTAGTGGATGGTGCATCCCACTCAACTGCTTATCAACTCACCTAACAGTTTATTAGTGATGGTACAATGAGTGAATAACTCTTGTCCAATTGATTCTCTAATATGGTACCTAGTTGGTCTCTAATTCATGAATCTCACCAGTCTCAAATATTTGATCCACTCTTAGTTTAGTCAGGACCCATCATTTGTAAGATTGGATTTCTGATTGGACTCTCAACCATATTCTGAAATAATTGAGCCCAATCCGATCCTCCAACCCAAGCAATCTAGTGCCTAATAGATATGGTTGCCTATCTTTTGTGCAACTGAACCACTATACCATCGAGACAATCAAACCTGGGAAGGCCGCAATCTAAAATGGTGGAAGATCTTAGACTTAATTTTTCTTAAGGAGATTTAATTTAGTCTCTTTAAACCTGACTTGACCATAGCATAACATTTATACTAACTAGTGCATGGATTGCTTGATTATTTAGCCACCTTAATTATGACTTGAGCTGACAAAATGGCTAGGTAAGTGAGACTGAAGGGACTTATGCCATTAACTCAAGAATGCATTCAATCAAGTTGAGTAGCCAATTATAAAAATCTCGTCGGTCGTAATCTGTCGAACTTACCATTAGACACTAAATTTGTTTAATCCAGAACCAATCAAGTTAGCCACAATCCAGACTCTAACACTGAGCCTAATTAGATCTTACTTGATCGATCACTCATATGACTTCAACTTGAACCCAGACTTAATCCATATAAGGCTAAGTCAATTTAGCATCTCTTGATTCCCATTCTAACTGACTCTTGATTCGGTTTTGATTAATTGCTTAGACCTAATTAAGCTACCCAAATCCAACCCATTTTATGAATATGTCTATAGATCTAAAAATTTTCAATTTTAGATCTAATATATTTCTAATCTTAATTTTAATTAGTTTAGGGTTCATAAACAAAACATGTAAATAAAATCCTAAGGATTTCAGGATCTAGATTTTTGCAAGAAAAATAGTTTTTTGATTTTTATTAAGGATGAACGCAGCCATCCCTACACATCATAAGAACACCCCATCGAATGAAAGAAGAGGGCTTTAAATCTCTTTGTTTCTTATGACCGGACGATTCAGGAGAATGCCTCTTAAATTTAGAAACATTGATGAATCTACAAAACAGTAGATTCTACATCATATATCATATATAAAAATTTGATCTTAGCTTAAAAAAATTATTTTGCATACATCTCATGTATTTTCATATCAGGCATATTTTCAAATCTAAATTATCTCATAAACATTCTGAAATATAAAATTTAAATTTGTCATAGTGCAAATTAAATTATCAAGACAACTTTGTTAGCATCTATTCTACAACTAGTTCTAACATGCATCAATCATACCCATATGAATTAAATAATTTTTATTTTTTATTTTTAGATATAATTATAATATTTTATTTATTAAAAATAATAAATAAATATATCTAAAAATTCTAACTTAATTTAATATTAAATTATAATTAATGCTAGACTACCACATAGAATAATTCTATTCTTAGTCTAGTCATGCATCTCATACATCTTAGATCTAAATTATTTAATTTTTTTAATTTTTGATTTTAGATCTAATCATATTTAATATGACATCTGAAATCATCTAATTATTAGCATAAAAAAATATATTAAAATTAGATCTAATTAATTATGGAAACTGCTCTCGATTACCAGCTGAAGGGAAAACTCTATTTTCGAGTCAAGTTTCATTCAGATCTGATTGGATCGAGAGGAATATTTTAAAAAAAAAAACTTCTTAGATCCAAATCAGATTGAAGAATCTTCAGATCTAATTTTATTAATCTAATAAAATAAAATAAATTAAATTAAATTAAATCTAATTTAATTATACCTTGTTATGGGTAATCCTATTACCTTATGATGATCTCGATGTTTGCCTGAGGTTCTGGATGTAGCCACGCAAGTGCCTAGCCTCTACTAATATCCACTTGAGTAGGATCTAGAGATCTTCTCCTTCTCAATCTCTCCTCCAAAAATTAGATTTGGATCTGATCTTGAAGGTCTTCAAAATGGCTTTTGAAGATTAGTAATTGTCTCTTGCAGCAGTGCTGCCTTCTTCCTTTCCTGTCGCCTTTCTCTTGCTTGGATCATACCAAACTTGCACCCAAAAACTCTTGGACATGGATAGGAGAGAGATATGAGGTGCATTGGAAAGGGAGGGAGAGAAGCCTTGTGGCATGGACAAAGGGTAGAACCTCTCAATCCTAGGCACAGACAGGGTTTATATAGACCTTACTGCGCCATGCAGTGCCACATCATCCCGGCCAATCATGGCTCTTTATGCAATCAGATCTAAATATGATTGATGGAATGACATCAATCTGATCCAATCAGATTAGGTGTCTCTCACAACCTCATCTCTC